>CAUJNA010000480.1:1260750-1285750 GCA_963377175.1 Effrenium voratum | reverse complement strand
AAGGCTGTTCCTGACAGAGCCCTTCGTTTGCGAAGAGTTTCAGGCCCTGTCAGTGGACGCAGCAGGAAGCTACTCAGCTTCAAATTCCGTTGCTTATCCACTGTCCAGTGAATAACCTCTGATTCAAGAGGAAGGCGGCAATGGTGTCGAAACCTGGGCAATGCCAGTCTTATGCCGCAAAGCTGGAAGCTGTTTAGGCCCAGCTGTTCACGACTTGGCTGCAATGGTCGGCAATTGGCCGTGTGCCTTACACGTTGGCGCTTGTCGCTGCGAAGGTTAGTATATTCCCCTTACAGCAAAGAATCTCTAATTCAACATCCAGAGGGAGGCCGGCGTGAGCAAACGAGCTCCTACTGTTTCGGTTCCCTGGAAAGCGGAAACAGCGACTGCGCCAAAGGCTGTTCCTGACAGAGCCCTTCGTTTGCGAAGAGTTTCAGGCCCTGTCAGTGGACGCAGCAGGAAGCTACTTAGCTTCAAATTCCGTTGCTTATCCACTGTCCAGTGAAGAACCTCTGATTCAAGAGGAAGGCGGCAATGGTGTCAAAACCTGGGCAATGCCAGTCTTACATGCCGCAAAGCTGGAAGCTGTTTAGGCCCAGCTGTTGACGACTTGGCTGCAATGATCGGCAATTGGCCGTGTGCCTTACACGTTGGCGCTTGTTGCTGCAAAGGTTAGTATACCCCCCTCACAGCAAAGAATCTCTAATTCAACATCCAGACAAAGGCCGGCGTGAGCAAACGATCTCCTACTGTTTCGGTTCCCTGGAAAGCGGAAACAGCGACTGCGCCAAAGGCTGTTCCTGACAGAGCCCTTCGTTTGCGAAGAGTTTCAGGCGCTGTCAATGGAGGCGCAGCACGAAGCTGCTGCAAACGACTTAGCTGTACTTGATCAGTAAATGCCATTAACCTTGGAGCTGTTGAGGCCCAGCTGTTGACGACTTGGCTGTAATGATTGAGCATTGGCTGTGAACCTTAACATTGGCGCTCACCCCTGCAATGGTTTGTGTTTATCCACCTTACAGAAAAGAATCCCTGATTCAACATCCAGAGGGAGATCGACAGAGAGTCGACTCGTGTTTCAGCGGCAGAAGTGATGGGTTTTCTGGCAAAGCGGAGATATCAGATGTAGAGGGCTTTAACTACCACGGAGGTCAGGAATCTTCTGGCTGTACTGATCAGTCGACGAGAACAGTTCCGAAGGACTGACTCACCAAGATGGCCACTACTTTTTCGCAGATGATCCTTTTCAAAGGCAGTGCGGTCGAGTCATTTATCGAGATTGGTGTCGGACGCCTGTGCATTCTGAACGCATCGGCCGGAAAAGGTGCACATTCGTAGTGCGGTCGCAGTCAAAAAGCAAGACTATAGACCAAGTCAACTTAACTTGAGGGTGTTCCAAGCATGGCACCAGCTCGGCTTTACGAGGGATGCAAAGTTTTTTGTCGAGCGGAGGGTTTGGGGCCCCGAGTTGTTTTTTTGCCCCTAGGTTTGGCGGGCTGGGTCGTGGAAGGTCCCAGTCGGTCGGTCGGTCGGTCCTTTTGGGTGGTGCTTTTGGGCTTTCGCGGCCTTTTGCGTGCTTTTGGAGTGTTTCTCGGCGATTGTTATCGCTTTGGCTTTCCACATCCTCAGCTGCAAGTGTGTTGTGCTGAGGGCTTGCTTGAACAGCCCCCTTTGAGGTTGAGTCGAAACAGGGACTGTCACATCTGCCAACAGCTCTTCAGAAGCAATGGCTTTTTGCGAGCTAGCAGCTTTGCATCCTTAGCATCCTTAGCATCAGCGTCAGCAGCGATAGCGATGGCTTTAGATGCCAAATATGCCTCACACCTCCAGTGTCAGTAGAAGCAAAGAGCAGCTGTTTCATTGGTCATCGGTTTTGACGGCCCACCTCGATATGCATTCTCGACATTTTACAAGTTGCAGGGTCCCTTCTATTTCACAACTCAAGGGACCTCTGACTTAAGGACCTCTGCAAAGGTCGAGGGGCGGCAACTTGACCTTTTCGTTCCCCGACCCTTACGAGTGTCAATTGTCATTTGGTGATTCAAATTTGCAATCTGGAGTGAGGACTAGTAAGCCAAACGCCGACCATGCTTCACGGACAATATCAGTTGTGTATGGCTTCCTTCTGCCGTGTGAGAAAAACTGATTCACTCCACGTGTTTGAAAGGTTGATCCACGCCCAAAATACATGACATGGCAGCAACCTGCTACTTGCAACATATGTTTTTTTGGCCGCGTTTTGACGAGCAGTTCATTAATTGCAACCTTGTAGGGGCCAAGTATTTTTTTTTGCGTCAAAATAGGTTCCCCCAACTTGAGGGCCTTGACGTTGACTTTTTTGCTCTGGACTACAAAAACATGGCACACCTTCTACAGCTGAAGGGCAAAGGGAGGCCCAGGAAGGGCAAAGGCCAAACACTTTGGTTGGTGGTTGGTGGTTGGTGGACAAGCTCTAAAGGGTTTGTCTTGCATATAAAGGCCCTCTTGGTTGAATTCAGGAAGTGCCTAGGTTGATCCCCTTCTTTTTGAGGGGACACATGACATGCAGTGCCGAGTTCGACCCATTTTTTGAGGGGGAACACGGATCTGACAAACGCTGATAAATACGTTTTTTTTTTTTTTTTCCGCATTTTTGCCAGGGAGCAGAACGCTGTTGTTTGGATTGGTTCATTTTGCTTTGTTGATTCACAAGGAACTGGATAAGGGAAACAACCCTTTGGAAGTGGGTTATGATTCCATTTTCAAGCAGCAGTTTCAGGTGTCCTTCTTCTCCATTTGTGTTTCTTTTCATTTGGCACGCATAAGGAAGTACAATCGGTCAAAGTTGAACTTGAAACAGCATTTTATTTGCAATATCATTCCCAATTTGAGGTTCAACAGATGTTATCGGCACATGTCAAATCGAGTCAATTTGACAAGCAACACATTTGGGTTTGCTTTCCAAACTTGATTCCAGAATGGAGTTAGAACGTACATGGCTTGATACATGTATAGAATTTCAAGAACATGAGTGGATCACTTTCATACTTGATTTAGGTTTCTATTTCCACAGCATTGTAGACAGGAAGTAGTTCCTTGCCCCCAAATTGATGGGTGCCTGAAATTTCTTGCAAAACGATAAGAACTAAAGACACAATGACAGAAATGCTATACAGGCACGTTGAAGCTGCCAAAGTGCACTTTGCTTACTCCATTTGTCAGAGTTGCCTTCTATTTTGTCCTCGAAATATCATTTAAAATTCAATTTACATGGAATTGAAAAGGCAGCAAGTTTTGTAAGCATATTTTGTGTGTCACTTTTTTATTTGGAGAGACCCATATGGTCTGATATACATATACATATATATATATAAATACAATATTTGTTTGTGCCAGTATATTCACTGTTGCTCATTGATTCGTTCAGTATTGTTTGCACTGTAGTTGTTTTACGATTTGCATTTTATTTCATTGACTCTATTGCAGTGTTTGGAAGTAGGACCACGCTCAGATTGCCGTAGCTCAAAGCACGATTAGCATACTTTGTCCACTCGTGTCCACAATTTTGCACGGGCAATTTCAGTCACACACATCCATACTTGGACGTGCAGGCTCATGTTACGAGAAGCTGAGCAAAGCTTGCCAGGAAGCCAAACAACCTGCGCCGACAAGTAGTTAAGGGTGCTGCTTGCGGCCAGTCTTTGCCCATGGCTGCTGAACAGGTCTTGGCAGGGGAGTTGCAAATGACTTCATTTCAAGCTTCCAGAATGCCAAATGAGAGGCTGCCTAGCAGTGAAGGCACAAATGAAGGCTGCGGGGCCGGAATTGTGTGTGAAAACCTCATTTATCTACCGTCAATATATTTTCGGCCGAAGAAAAGAATGGGCTATCCAATAGAGCTGAGTGCAAGCTGTTGGCTGGGAAGTGGGCAGCTGTGTGGACAGCTCAATGCGTCACTCTGAAACTCTGCTTCCCTGTCGCTCCGAATCCACACAAGCCAAGTGCGGCTCTTTGCAGTCTCTTCTCTGTCGTCCCGCGACGCGAATGAGCAGTGATTTGGGGGCTTGTGATTGCTCCGCGTCAAAGCAGTCCTTGCGCGCTCATGGCAGAGAGCTTCATTCCTGGCACCGCCCTGCTCCGTATGTCTTGGCAGCCTTGGAAGTGTCCACCTTCAAATTCACCATGCACTCGCAACAAGTGTCACCACAACGGGTAGCTTTGCTTAGAGCATGCAACATGCGTGCTAGATGGTCGCTGGGCCAAGCGCGAGTCTTTGGGAATGTCTCTGAAGCAGCCGAGCCAACATGGCTAGCCAGAAGCTTTCAGATGATACTAGAGTGCTGACAATCGCAACCGTGCGCAAATTGTCCTTGTTTGAGAGCATGTCCTGTGCTAAGCAGTAATAACACTGCCGCCTTTTCCACTTCAGCAATGCTTGGTGCACGTAGACGCGAAAATGCTGTACTAGTAGAAGGTGGAAAACCAGCGCATAGTGAACTCCAAGCTCAGTGGATGAGTAGGAAGTATTCACCAAAATCCAGTATCAATGGGCCAGTCAGTTTTCCTTGCCAGTGGTTACCTTGTTGAGCTGCTTGGTAGCAGGTACTTAGGCAACACCTGCGTAGTAGCATATGCAAACACCACAAGCCCATGCCCAAGCTCAAACAGAAATACAACAGTGATAGGCGACCTTCGCCGGGTGTGGAGAGCAGTGACCTTTGTCTTTGTCTTTGTCTTTGGTACAGCTATGTACGAGTGCCAGCCAAAGCGTGCAAAACGACATGACGGAAAGAGGACACGCGATCACGTAGAAGTACCATTTGCCCAGAAGCTTGGTGGCCACCCAAGCTTGTTCGCCAATGCTGTGGTCAGCCCACTAGCAACGTGGGAAAAAAGGTAGTACCAGCACTCGCCAATGATTCAAGCCTTCCGTCAGAGTGCAAGTGCCGCACAAGTGTGACTGGAATATTTTTCATTTCAGGCATGTCTAGCTTTGCTGGGCGAGACTAAGCGTTTGCATTGTGGCATCAACAGCAACACTGATGCACGGAGCCGAATGTAATACCTCGTCCACACTTGGGTATGGGTCAAAATTAAACCACCAGGGGGCCGCAGGTTTCCACTTACCAGGGTTCCATTTGCGGTACCCATTTTTGACCTACAGCCATTTGTTAACAATGGCAATCAGACGCCATCCGTATTCTCCATTCTACAGAATCAGAATGTCCGTGCCCATTTGAGGACATCAATGAATGCAGTGCACCAATTCTGCAATTTCTGAAGTAAGTTTCCGAGTGGGGGTGCATTTGCAGTTTTTGCAAAACGGTTTCCATGCTGAGGGAGACGTGAGCATCAACATGAGTGTGGTAGGGATGTGAACAAAGCCAGCTGATTTGTTTGGCACTCATTGGCATTCAGAAGCCTGGCACATGCAATTCCAAAGGGCACAAGGCCAAATCCTCTCTACTTTCACTTGCCATTGGCCAGATTCAGTTATCAGAATGTGCGGAAACTCGAAGGTTACCGCAAAAGGCTTTAGCATGAGCATGGCCGCTGCCATTTAGCTGTGCAAGTGCAGCAGAACCATGCAAAGAGCTGATATGAGTCCATTACATGAGATGCCCGCAGCCATGCCACTTGATTCGCCTTTGGCTTTCTCGAGCAAACTTGTCAACGATTGCTCAGCTTATCTTATCAGCTTTATTTCACATTATTTGCAGTGCAAGCCAGCACCATGAAGCTGATGGATGTGCTGAAACGCAGGACAGGCAGCTCGGTTGTTTTTCGATTTGTAAGTTATACCTGTTCAAAGCGCAGGATTTTGGCGGTGCCTTTTAGACCGAGGCTTCCTTGAGCTGCCACATGATACTGATTCGCCAAGCTCAGGGGTTGTGAGAATCAGAGGCTCGAGGACTGTTTTGGATGCCAAACTTCGCATAAGGCAACCCACCCTTCCACCTCCGAATGCTCAATTCCATTGACACGGCGGTGCAAGATTCAGCGGAGCTCCAAGCGCTTTGCGATTCACATTTGCAATGCTCAGTAGAAAATGCAGATGATCCCTCACAGCCAGTGTTTCTCGCGGACTCTCCTTGTGAGCTGACCCTGTTTGGCATTCCATGTGACTGTTGAGAGAAAGGGGGCAGGTGAGAATGGAACAACTGGCTGTTTCATGATTCATTGAGTGCATCAGCGTTGCTTCTCCTTGCATGCAATGTTTGAGTGCAATGAAGCCTTAGTCCTTCCTAGTTGATTGTTAGGCTCATTTTGTGGACGGGGGCAGTTGGTTTCAAGATCCGATCCACCAAAGACAATGCAAGTGACTTCTACTCCTTTGGTAATTCAATTGCTTCCTTTGCTGAGCGCTTGTGAGCGACGAAACTCCTGGTAGGAGACGATGAGAACCTACGTGGTAGGGCTACTGGCACTGTTTACACCTGTGTCGGCACCTGGGAATGAGATGGAAAGACCAGGGCTCACCCAAAAGGGGGAACTGCTCGCTTAGCTGCCATGATGCCATGATGCTAAAAGAAACTCCGAGCTTTGTTTTTTGAAGACATTGGCACACTCCCAACAACACTTGAGAGGTCGGTGTTGGCAGTCTCTAAGCTGGCTGTTTCTAGTCATTCTTTGCGTGCCCATGATATAGGAACTTGTGCATTCTGGCAGGCACATGTTGCCAGATTCGAGCAGCCATGAACAGATCCAATCTGACCGCTTCAATCGTTGAAGTGGACATTGCAACCTCTGGTGAACTCATGCGAAGCCCACGCCTAGCAGCTGTTCCTGCACGGAACCACTGAACAACAACTCTGCGCCTTTGATGCTAAGATATTTGTTTCACAACATCCAGATGATTGACTTAAACATGCATTTTGTAGAATATATACGTGAACCCCAACAGCTTGCCTGGTTGCCATCTCTGAAGAAGTTTTCTTCGCTCGCAACTTGGCTGTTGCCGCCATGCGGTCTGCATATTGAGAACATTGCAGTGCCCGTGGAATGCTCCACGGTTGGAACACCTTTCTCTCCCAAGCAGACTTGGGCGAGAGGTGACTCCTATGTTGCCCGGTTGGTTCAATTTTCCCTTCGGTGGGGCAATGGAGGGCAATTGGAATGGACCTCCTTAATCCAATAGAATCCAATTCTCCTCCTCAGAATAGACAGGCGCCAAACGGGCGCAACGACAATTATTCAATAACCGACTCCAGCAATTTCATCAAATGGCCAAGGCCAGTTAAGTGCAGCTTTGCAGTGCAACAAATCTACCGCAAGTATCGCCAGCGAATTGACTTTCAGCAGTTCTGATACATTTGCACTTGGTAGCGACACCACGGGCAAAAGCCAAAGCATCCCATGCCTTCGTCTGAGGCTCAAACTCTGCAGGCGTGGACGGGGTTCCAATGGGGAAGGGGGGCAAACTCGTTCAATTTATCTCTTATGAATTTGTTCGCAGGACCCATGGCTCATTGGTTCAAAGCACCCACTCTGGCTGGGGGAACTCGGCAGCACTTTCAACTCCTGTAGCACGAGGAAGTTGATTCCCTGCGACTTGTGGAAAAGCTTGTGCCATAGTGGGCCCAGCGAGAAAGTCAAAGAACACACAGCTGGCGGCCAGGCTCAGGCGGCGGAGGTAGAGATCTGCTTCAACAAGACCAACGTGGACCCCTACTGCGGGAAGATCCTCGTCAAAAACATATCGCATGGCAGTGGATCAAAATTGGGTGCGGAAAATGGAACCCTGGTAAATGGAAACAAGCTCTAAACCAGCGGTCCCCTGGTGGTTTAGTTTTGCCCCATGCCCACATGTGCAGGATGTCAGGTTAGGAAGCTCCTTGCTGGAAGTAATCATTGGCACTGGTAAGCCTCCCGCGACAGGCATATAGAGCTCGCTGTGAAGACACCCACCAATTTGAGAATTGTGACGCCTTTTCCCGCTCCTGTGTCATCCTGCGAATGAGGCCAAAGGTCAGGTTGGTTTGCCCAACTCTGAGACAGTGTGCAGAGCTTTTTGGCTTTTGTACCTGTCTCGTACAGGAGTATTTTGTTTGGGATGCTGCACAGAAGAGACAGAAGGAAGTAGATTCAAGTGGAAGTCTTCGGGGTAAGAATCCCGAAGAACACATCAACTCTCACACACACGCACACGCACACGTATCCCTGACCAAGTATGCAATTTTCTTTGAGTGTCACCTTGCAATTTTAGCTCCCTCCGTTTATCATTGATCCTCCCTTTTGCTCAGTTAAAAAAGAACACCCAGGATCGCATTGACTTCCCCCACGGAGCCGTAAATGCTTCACAGAACATCAAGTGCGTGGGACAAGACCCCCTCGGTCAAGCTCTCCTCAACCGGCTTCCGCCCTTCGGCCCTTCGGCCCTTCGGCCCTTCGGCCCTTCGGCCCTTCGGCCCTTGGACCCTTTGAAGTTGGGGGCGGTTTCAGCGGGCTCAGGCGATGGGCGGTGATCAACGGCGCCATTGTCAAGGAGTTTTGGGAGGTGCATGAGCTGGAGTTCTACTGGGACAGCCAGCGCCCAGGGCTGCGGTTTTGCCTAAAACACAGAAACAACCGCTGCACTGTGCAGTAATTCCCAGCAGTGGGTTGTGACGCCAACCTATTCACTCAAGGGGTTGCAAGTCGATCTAGACAACGTTTGGCACGCATGCGGCGAATGGTGCCAAGCAAGGCTGGGCTAGCTTTGTCCCTTCAAAATGCAGGCGGCTGTGGGTCCACGGCTGAAGCACTTGAGGTGGGTCCATGTCTTAGCCAAACGCAAGGCATACCTTGGGGGATTGAACATTGTGTTGGGCAGTTTTTTGGCTGTCTGAGTGCTGCGACTCTCTGGTTATTTGGAAAAGGCGAGGCGTGCAGTAGTCCTTTGCCCTCACAGCCTGATGGAACATCAAATGGAAAATGAACAGCTGAGCACACAATTTGCAGATCGAGGGAGCAAAACCAAGAGCCTGCACCGAGGTCAGTGACCAGTTTGGAGGTGTGCTTGCCCCATGTTTCGCAGGTTTGTCTTGTAAACGCCTAGGGAGCTAGCCTCAGACTCGCCTTGTGCTTGGGCTGTCATTACGAGCAAAGCGCAACAAGAGCGGCAGGCAGCTAGCAGGTCAGAATGCGCCTGCTTGCTGCACATCTACGAGAGTAATCATTTCATTAAGATACCGTACCAGCCGTCTAGCAAAAACAAGAACAAGATGACCTAGATGGTTTGCAACAACCACATTGGAAGGAACATTCCACAAAATACACAATTATCATGGTAGACCTGCCTGTGGCTTTTTAAAACTTTTACGCTGACTCGTACAAACATATCGTGACCAAAGACCAAAGTAAAGGATTCCCTTCGAATCTGGCCGTCTCTGGCCTTTCGGCCCCAAAACTGCAGGTGCTCCTTGCCCTTCCCGCGGGGCCTGCCAGCGGCCAGCTCCGTGATGTCCTCTTTCCCGGGGAACACGGCGGACATGGCCTGGGACGCTGACCTCGTGACCAAGTGGTCCGCGAATTGCCGTCAGGTGCTCGGCGGGTGCAACCCCTTCACGCGCCTCGGAGGGTTTGCAGCGGCACGGGAGAGAGGGCGCTTTTCGGCAAACGGAGGAAAGGGCAGTACCAGGATGTCGGATGGTTCCACTGCGTGGTTTACCCTGAAGGGAGCTGGGATTCGTCAAGGTGAAACCATGTGCAGACTTGAAGCTTGAAAATCGCTGTCTTCTTGATTGCCTTGTTGCGAGGGTGTGGGGTGTGGGGCAGTCCGCTTGTTCTGTTTGTTGGAACTTTTGGAAGTTTCATTGGCGCCTGGCCGCCTGACCGTTGCGGGCATTCAAGTTGGCTGAGTTGCAAGGTTCTTCTCCAGGGGGGCGGCTTCTTTTTTTGCGCCCAAGAGATGGATCGCGTTTGCCCCAAATGTTGGATCCCTTTTGCGCCCAAACATAGTCCTACTTGGAGCTATTGAACGCCAAACTCATGCGCCCTGTCAGTGTTTTGATCCGGGAGCGAAAGTGGAGAGATTGTTAGTTACAGTCTAAAAGCATTCCAAGTTCTAAGATTATGAGTTTTGAAGCCTTTTATCATTGTCCTCGCATGTGGGAGTCTTTTTGTTTGCGAGGGAATGAAGGTGTCCGCTGACATCCGTTCCCTTCAGATCGACCATAATTCAACCAGCTGAAATCATGGTTTTGCATTCGCTTCTATACTTTTCCCGAAGATTGCGTACTGACCCTGTGTGAGTCCGTGGAATGAAGTTTGCAGCAGTTGCAGAGCGAACGTGACTTGCTTGTTTTCCTGCGGAAACTTCTGGGCCAGACCATGTCTCAAACCAAGACTTGGGCTGGATGTCAGGCATTGGATTGGGAAGAACATTGGCGACTCCACGCCCTTGAACAAGGCGCGGACCAAGCACTTCGACTGTGCCTTCGGGCGCTTTTTCGGCAACCGCGCGCTAAACTCAATGTGGGACAATTGGAGGGCTGGACAGTATGTACGAACTATCCGCTATGTGTAAAACACCCTTCACCTTCAGTTTAGTATTTGGCAGACCTTTGTGTGCAAAACTTTTGTTTCAATGCAAAACAACCACGAGTTAGCAAGAAAGACGACACATCTGCAATATAAATACGGATCATGGGAAACTGCCTTGTCAGCTGGGGAAAAAACCTCTTCACAGGAACGGAGCGAGAACCTAGACCATGGTGTTTTTCCCAAGAAGTTGCCTTTTGCACGCCTTTCCTTACATCCTCACGTTTTCTGACGACAACGACTGAACGGTTGTGTTTTTTCGAGCTGGACCTGCCAAAGTGTACTTCACGCGCTACACTCATACTGAGAAGTTGCGATTTTTCAAGGTGGGGTTTGAAAAGTGGGGTTTGAAAAGTGGACTTCGTGCACTTCATGAAAGCAACGACGAGTTGGAGCCGAAAAACATGGTGAGCCCCCCACTTGCTGTTTGAACCTCCGCCGGTACAACAAGTGCCTCCCCCCACTTGTTGTTCAGATGCCCCACACTTGTTGTTAAACCCCCCCACCCCCTTCTTGAATCATCGAAGGGGTATGCATGTTCCAAAAATTGCAAAAGTACACTTTGCGTGCTCCACATTTGCTGCAAAGTTTCATTTTTTGTCGAGTCAAACAGTGCTTCGCCTGCTGCACGTGTTCTGACAAGTTGCTGTTGTCGAGGTGGAGCTGCCAAAGTGCACTTTGTGTGCTGCACTTGTACTTTTTTGCTAGACGCGCAATGGTAAGCAGCAAACATCGGGCTTGCAGGTGGCCCTTTAGCTCTTATCAAAAGCAAGGGTCAGGAGCGCGGTGCGTTGGCTTCGGTTGGAAGCATTCCTGCCACAGCCACAAGAGCACCTGTCAAACAAAGAGTTGGTTTCAAGGCTGACGTTTGACGGTTGCGTCGGTCGCTTCCTTTCTCTGCTCCGTGGCTTGCCTCAGAGGAGCCGCTGGAGAAGTTCGCGCAGGTGCGGTGCACGCGAATCTTCCAGTCAGCGAATGCCTCGCGGCAGAGCTCAAAGATATCAGTGATCACCTGGCACAACGAGTCCCTGCACCCTGGCTCGGACTCGGAATGGGTGAAGGGTTGGCCTGGGCAGGAGTACCGTCATTTACTTTATGTAGGAGTGTTTCATGTGCATGTTTTTCCCTCGAAAGATAATACGGGACGTCCAACAAAACGATACCCCAAAAGCTGAGAGACAAACTGGAAAACGATACGGGACGTCCTAACGTCGGAATGAAATCACCCCAGACAAGTAATGTTGACGCTGACTCACATGTATTTTTGTTGGGTGTTTCGGGAGATGCGGAAAACTGATACCATCGCTGGGCAATACATACAATGACAAACCTTTTTCCTCTGAGCGTTGTGGGACAAGTCCCAAACCATGATGGCCGTGCAGCAACTAACAATGGTCAATGATTACAGTAGCATTCCGGCAGGTAGCTGCCTGTGTGTTCCTGTGAACCTGCCACCAAACCAAAAGCCGAGTCTGTCACGTAAGGACCAGCTGGCACATTGTGTACAACTACGCGGACCTGGCCGGGGGTGCCTGGCATACGCGGCCGGCGCGGGAGGAGTCGCTGTGGCGGATTTGGAACATGGATCCCATGCCCCGGCCTTGGCAGGCGGGGCGAGGCGAAGGGAATGGCTTGACGTCCCCAAAGACCCTTGAAAGAGGGGTTTGAGTTGGGAGCTTGGGGTTGTTGGTTTGGGTTTTGGCGCCAACTCACACCTCGCAGGTGGCGGAGGTGATGTTTTTCACCGACCTGTTCTGTGAGGAGGATAAGCAGGCCCATGGGACACCCATCTCCAACGGAGCCTACTTCGCCGAGAACTGCATTGAGCTTGGTACCTGTGACCAATACGTTGCCAGGAAAGCCTTCGATGGGGCGACTTGGACTGGGAGTTGAATGTCATTAGTTTTTTTTGGTTGGGTTGCTTCATTGGGTGCTGTTAACGTTTGGCGGCGTGTTTGCTATGTCCTTTAGTATGTCTCGGCAGGCCCCACCCATAGTCAGACAGGGTGCATAGTTGCGTTCGGCTTGTTTGTGTTGGGGCTTATTTTCCACGTGCCATCTACTTCCACCCAACAATAGTTTTCGCTGTACTGCCAACAAGTTGGGTGTTCCTTTTCCAGCCAGGTGAAACTGCCTGGGTATCGACTTCCCAGACTGGAGGGGAAATGGATTGCAGCCTGTAACGAATGGGACGGCTGCACGGCAAAGGAAGCCTGGATTGGCCTGGACTTTGATATTTACCCTAAGCAAGTCCGATGCATCCGCATCAACCAGCCGGTGCATGAGGGCTACTATGAAGGACGGGAGAATGCAATAGAAAGAGAGAGAGAGAGAGAGAGATGTAGCGCCATGCAAAGGATGAGTGACGTACCTCGAGCCTTCCTGGAACTGCACCCTTGGACCCCCAATTCTCGGAGCAAGAATGTCTATTTTGGCGGTGTGTTGCTTTTCCAGGCTGGGGCTACCCACACTTCACCTCCCGACTGCTGCTGCAGAGCTGGGACGGCTTCAAGTGGGACGACCGGACGATCTTCGACGGCCTGGGCCAGGGAGGCTGGAACAACACCATGCCTGCGGAGCGCACAGCCTGGCGCATCTCCAACTTCGTGACTTGGACGAAGGGATGGGAGTGTGCTGGTACTCAGATGAGGGGAGGGATTTTGGGCAAAGGAGAGGAGAGAGTCGCGGCGCTTGTGGATTCAACCGGCGGGCTTTTTAGGAAGGTCCGCTGTTGCCCCCTGAGTGATGTATTGCACCAAGCCCGAAAGTGGTGTGCCTTACCAACCTCTTGTCCTTGCGATCAAAAGGTACACTTTTGGGAGTGGTAGTGTGTTCTACTGGCTCCAGCTGTTGAAATGCTCAGACGATTGTCTCCTGACACCAGGGAAAACAAAGTTGCAACCAACCAGCAAATCGTGAGCAAGCCAACCCCGGGAAATATGCTTCTTTCATCAGCACGGCGGGCTGCAACAGATGAGGTGTGGAACAATTGATCCGCTGCCTACCGTTGGTTTGGGGAGGACATGTGGTGGCTACCCAACCAGCCCTTGACCACCCCACCCCCCCCCCCCTCCCATTTTTCCACCCCCTCTTAAAGGAACAGACAATCTTCTCCAGGGTGAGTTGGTGATGTCGTGGGCCTCAAACTAACATGAAAAGCTCCCCCAAGTGGCCTCTGGAACCATTCGGGGGGGGGGGGTTGCTATGGAATCGCCTGGTTAGGACCGGATCCTGGGGTCCTGGCGGGTCTACGAGTTGGAGCTCTCGGAGAATGAGGACTGCGCGGCGCCGTTGAGCGGGGAGTCGGTGAACTCCAACCCCGCGCTGCTGTCCGACGCCCAGAAGGTGGGTCCGGGGAGGGGGACGGGCCAGATGCGCTCAAGTCAGGCGCTTCGGATTGGACAGTCGGTGGAAGTTTCGGATGTTCTCACAGGAACTCTTGAGGCGTACTAGACCGGATGCAAGGCAGAGGTAGGTGCGTATTCACAAAAAAAACTGCCATTTGCATACGCATATCAGGGAACCACTCGGTTTGCAGCTCGTGCCAAGGACTGAGCGTATCACACACACACACACCAAATCGTTTGCAACCTACAACAGTTTGGGTGGTCCTCTACCAGAAATCTTGAAGTCGCATCGATGTGCCCGGGTCCCTACAAGAGGAAAATTATCTCCCTGGCACCCTCCCATAGGTGCTATGCTAGTGGAAGGGAGGGTACCTGGTTTTGGAGAGACTGCTGACATGTTGGAACACGTTCCGATGCAAGTCGACGTTTCGGTGCCAGGCGGCCTGTTGGATGGACCTCGGCAGCTGTGCGGAGAACGCCTTTGACTCCAAGGCAGGGGAACCCCTAGGCCTTGGGGTGAAACGAGATACATTTGGATCCCTTCAGTCCTCGTCCTTGCAATTCTGGCCCCTTCCCGGCCAATTGAACTGGAAACAGGATCCTGGAGAACCTCTTCGGCCCTTGCCTTCTTGGCCCCTTCAATGGGACTTTAACTATAAATAGCAACGTCAGTTTTTTGTTTTGGGCATAAATGGGCCCCGATTTCGCGCGACGGTTTTCCGTTGATGAGGGGGGGGGGCTGGCCTCCAAGAGGGGTCCCCTCAGCTCGAACACCTTTTTTTTGAACAAACTTTAGTCAGACAAATGCATTTTGGGGAAAGCGCATTTTGTGGGAAAGCGCATTTTGTGGGAAAGCGCATTTTGTGGGAAAGCGCATTTTGTTGGAAAACTTGAGGGGTTTGGCAGTGGCTTAGTTTTGGTAGGTTTCAGCGCAGACGAAGCAAATACGAAGCAAAAAGGAAAGCCCCTTGTGTGGCAGGTGTTTGGCTTGGGGGCTGCAGGGGGTACCTTTTCTCATGTGGGATTTGGGGGAAGCCCAAAACATTGGGTAGGGTTCTTGGGGCAAACCTTGTTGCCCACTCACATTCGTGAAAAACTGCGAGACTACCCCTGACAGGCGAGAGGTTCTCGTGCAGTGTTCCAATACCATGACTGGCCCTGACCGAGCTCTTGAGCCCATTCGCAAATCAGCCTCCAGTTGGGGGGGAATTCACCCCTTGACTTGCCCCAGATGGGCCAAAAGAGATACAGATAGATGAGTGAGTAGTCGAGCTCATTCGCGGCTGCTGCCAGCAATACGGCATGCAACGTGTCACACCACCCACATAATCACATCGAGGTTCGTTCACGTAAATACCAATGATGGAAGCTTGTTTCAGCACTGGACGCTGAAGTGCCCGGTATCTCCACAACCTCAATGTTCACCCGAAACTCACAACAGCTGTGTGTTTTCTCGCTCTGCTTCCCAAAGGAAGCCATTGCGCGGGCCTTGACATTTCAGGAAGCTGTCAAGGAACCAGCATCTTGGGCACTTGGTCGCTTCCTACCTGTTCTTGCCGCTTCTTGGTTGCCTCGGAAAGGTGGAGACGGGATGGCAGTCTTCATGCTCGCCCTGCGATCAGCGGAATGCGTGGGTGGGCCTGCGCTTCTCCCAGGCGGTGGGCATCAAATGCTTCAGGCTGGACTATCCACCCGAGCATGGGAATTGATGAATTGGCAGCTTCGTTGGTAATTGGGTGGGAGGGCACGAAGAAGTGCGACCAACTCGGCATCTTTAGAGTTTGGCCACGACTTGTGGGTGTGAGACAGAAGTGCTACACAAAATCCCTCATGCCGTCCGCCTGTTTGATTTGCATTCTTCCGTGCTGGCGCTTGTACTCATGGTAGCAACGTTCGCCCTTTGGGCAAGGCCCGAGAGACAAACTGTAAACCTGGTTGATGGCCGCAACAACCCACACGTTCACATGGGAGAATGGACTTGCCATTTTTCCGGCCCGCTATTGTATGACTCTCGAGTCTCCCCAATTGCAAGGAGCTCACCTCAGTTATAGTCAAATCAATCGGCCCATCAACACAGGGACGCAGAACCTGTCTCAAGCACCCCACAAGCGCAGCTGGATCAAGTGCAGTGCATTTAGCATACCTGCGGTAGGCTCCTGGGCATGAAGCTTTCCTGCAGCAAAATACAAGGTGTTGCTTTGCCGTTCCCTCTAGGCTTACACCTGTCAAGAATGTTCGTTCAATGCCATGTGAGGATGGATGTCCTGACAGTTATTTTCTGCGAAGCCTTTCCCCAGTCTATATTGAGATGCTCGCTACTTGCCGGGTTGTTTGGCTTTGGTTGTTTGTCCACAATTCACGGTTGCAACCCTGCCTTGCGCAACTTGACGTTGCTATGCAGTTCAATCTAGCAGTGAGTGCAAGCAATGCCGGCAACGACTGAAGCCCACCTGTTCTACAACATGTTTGTATATGAGCAGTATTTTGTTGATAGTAGAGCCTTGGTTTGAGCCGTCTTTGCCCGTGTTGGCCGCAGGATTCTTCAGAGCGAGGCACGGGAGGGGAATAGAAAGAGAGAGAGAGAGAGAGAGAGAGCGAAAGAGAGAGTAACAGAATGAGCCACAAGAACCTGAGAGCCTGTGAGTTGCGCCTGCCCTCTTTGGTCACCGCAGCAAATGTTCGCACCCTTTCCCCTATGCAAGTGAAAGAGCACGCCCGGGGCGGTCAATTTTCACGGTTGCAAGCCCTTATGATATCATGTTTTGAAACGGGGTGACAAGTGACAGTGCCGCCCTTGCCACACGAAGATCAATCTGACCATTTGACCCATGGCACCTGGGGTACAAAGTTACACTCCAGCAGAAGGGGGTACAAGTTGGTACTTGATTCCTCTGGCAGCGATTTGCAAGCTGGCACTTCCCACCAATTGGGTGGTCGCAGTGAACATGTTGGCATCAACTGTTTGGTGTTTGCCCGGCTATTCTCGGGTTTCGGCTCTGTAGGACGTGATGCACCGCACGGACGCGGTGGAGCTGGCTGAGTGGATGGGTGACGAGTGGGTGACGCGTCGTTTCGAGTCTGGCGTGGGCGGCGGCACCTGGCTCCTTGGACAAAAGCGATTCCCCTTTCAGCCTTCCATTTGCTTAAGAATTATATTTATCCTTTTTGGTTTAAAGGGAATCTGTCATTCCTGGTATCATACTGGTCAAGGCTTTGGAAGCTTACACAGACCAATAGAGGGCCATGCAGAGCACATGAAATCATTGCCACCCAACTTGAGACTTGTGTTCTTGGTTGCACAGTGACTTCTCAGCGGTCGGCAAAGCGCATGGGCAACCTCATGCCTTTTTTCTCCGCCCGTCGCCACTAGGAACCGGCGGCCCAGCGGCGTGAGCACCATGTGGCGGCTGCTGAGTATTGTAGAGACGGATCGGCCGTGGACGGTCACTGGCCTCGCCTTCTACATGGACGACGCTGGGGGAAGGGGAAGGGGGGGGGGCAACTGAGGGATACTTGCGCAGAATTTGAATGCAAGCTCTCAATCGGTCCATCTTATTGCAATCTCTTCCTTAGCAACCAATTGAGCAAGTTTATTGTAGCGACCACGAGCAGTCTTGGATGCTGTTGTCTAAAGCATCATGCGGCTAAACCAAAGAGATGCATATTCCATGTACATAAATGCAGCTGGCTTATGTGCAGACAACTACTCCAATGGTGAGCCATTAGTGACGACTGCTTTCATGGCACGGCGCCAGATGAGACCGTCTCTGTACTGTCAGGCTTTGGCCCAGAGTTTCTGTAACTTTACACGCCTGAAGGCCAGTCCTTGCCTGGAAATTTTAGCATCTCCTGGCGAGGGTTCCACTGCGGATGCTGTGGGGTGTGGAGCAAGAGAAACATGTTGGAAGCTGGTGCCCATGAGCTAATGGATATTAAATTAGGCAGGCTTGTGTGTAGCACAGAATCAAAAATGCGGGAAGTGGACGACTGCACAGGATGGCAGAGGCCCAAAGGGTCCCACAACGATCACTTTCCATGGACAATCTTGCGAATCGCATGCTCAATGCTCCGCGGATATCTCCGTTCATTGGTTCATTGAAAAATTTCACGGTTCAAGTGAAAGAACACGGGCCCACCGTGGAGAGTTTTATTTTGGTCCGCGGGTTTGGGAACTGCAAACATTTCGCACCTTGGGTAGGTGTGCGACTCGCCCCACCGCGGCGCACCGATCACCAACGGGAACGAGCCGATTCACCGCTCCGAGGATGCGTTCGACGACGCCGAGGCACGAACCGGACGAAACGCGAGCTTGGCTCAGACAAGACTAGGCCTTGGCAAGGGCTGCTGAAGAGTCCTCTTGTCCGTGAGTGCAAAGGCCACAATGTTTTATGGTACGTGCACATGTGTTGCCTCAATTGCAAACCACGATACCTGGTTGATAAATGTAGTTTTTGCAGACATATTGCAAGCGAAGCCCACATCAGAGGTTTCTTGCAAACCAGTTTGTCATGGTTCAAAACAGCCATATACAGGGGTGAGTGGCTTGATTCATAAATTTGGTACGTGGACTGATACATAGGCGGGCGAATTGGTTGCAAGGCCTCTCTCGCGGCAGGATGGTGAACGCAGGTCAATCTCATCGGTTTTGTTGAACTGGAAGTTGTGTGAAACGCGGATAGTTAAAAATGACAATTAAAAAGATCTGACGGCCTTATATATCTTCAGCTTGTTGCAGCGTGTCTGCTTTCTGCTTCAAAGATATATTTCTGGTGTCCTTTGTTTGCTTTGTCGCGGTTGTCCCGGTTGTGCCTTTTGGTTTAAGGTCCGAGACGGCCTTTCCGGCGCATGGGGCGGAGGGGGGCAACGAGTCAGGAGACGCGGTGGGTGACCAGCTGCACGCCCGCCCACACGGGACACCAGGGCTGCATGGCCAACAGCGCCTGGCTGGGCATGCAGATGAGCGAGGCACGGGTGAAATTGGGTATGGATCAGAGTCGGGATGCAATTGCTTTTTGGGTTGAATCATGTATCTTTTGGCGTTGCCCTGTTTGGTTTGGATTTGCTGCGCTGATAGCTCGCCCCTTTGCTGCCCCCTTTGTCCCTTCGGTCACTCGTCGCGTATTGAGTGCTCCTGGTTCCGAAGGCCTTCTCGGTGAAGTGCATCCGGCTGTACCAGTCCCGGGAGCGCCTGAAGCAGAGTTCCACCGCAGTGCTGCAGGTGAGACGCAGAGAAGCCCGTGCGAATCCCCCCAAAACCAAGGTGAATTGATCAGAGCCTGCGTGAGAGAAGACTCTTCACATGAACCAAGGCCTGCAACCCTGACAACCTTTGTCATATGTTTCAGGCAAAGCAATGTGGTCTGCTGACATGGGACACTCGCCGAATCGCGGCAGTAGTGTGTTGCCAAACCACCACTAGGGTATCTTTAAGCTGCATTGAAAGTTTCTGTTGTTCCTGCACAGCTATGTGACTTGACAATTATCCCATTGGGGAGGGTGCGCCATACGTCCTTTTGACGTGATCAGGTCTGGGACGGCCTGGTCTGGACTGCCTCCAAGGCGCAGCTTCCGGGTCAAGGGTTGTTTGCAGGGCGCCATCTGGTGCAAAAGCTAAACACACAACGAGTTGGTTATTAGTATTATTAGAGAGATGCGCCTCCGCACAAACACACCAAAGCAGGCGCCAGAAAGGTGCAGCTACCTGTTGTCGAACATCGAACCAAGCGTCGAGAATTGCCAGCAGCCAAGAACACGGCCCCGAAAACCCTTCTCCAGTGCACCGGAAACACGAGTCCCGATGCTGAAAGCACCAGGCGGCTGGTGCCAAAAGCACCCAGGCCTACAGGCGGTGCTTCCAAAATCACTCACTCACACACACAGACAGGCACTCGCGCCTGCGCACACGTGCGCTCACATGCCCGCTTTCGTGTGCCCCCACATGCGACTTTGCCGAGGACGTGTGTACTGGTACGAACACGCACGAGTGTATGTACACGCACCTTCATATTTGTATTTACGCGCACATGTGAGATTTGTCAATTTGGCGTCCGCTCGGCCGAAGCAGAGGGAAGCATTAAACTCATCATGCCATTCGTCATCGTAGCAACTGACGAGCGTGCGTTTTCATGCCCTCTTGCCCTTGCGCAAGGGATACGCCCAGAACATGCATAGAAGCACTAGACTAGCCTGGCGTTGTGGCTGAAGTGTCGGCTCTAGACTGGCATCCCAAAAAGTGGGCCGCATTGCTAGGCACCTGCGCCACTTTAAACACCATCAAGGCTTTTGAGCCAAGGTCCTTCTTGGGTGCGCTTCGTTAGATATGTCAGGCTGCCAGAAACAGCCCTGAACTTCTTGGGACCATCCTAACATGTTTGTTGTTTAACCTGGCACATGACTTGCGCTGTGCCCCTGCGATGCTGTTTGAGGGTTTGAACATGCTATTCTGGTCTGGGAATCCATTTGAAACTTGCAACACAACAAACAACAAGCCGCAGACCTGCAGACATGGCACTGTAGCCTTGCAGCCCTGCAACCAGCTGACCGTGGTACGCCCAAGCCTACTGACAGGACCATCCCATCCTCACTGAGCTTGGTGGAGGTGCCTGGCAGGCCGCGCCGGGGGGCGTGGGCGTGGCTCCGGTTATTTGAGCTACTGGTTCTTTTCCTTGTCTTCTGCCTCCATGCTAATCATGGCAGGTGGTTTACACAAATTGGGCTATGCTGGACTTGTTCGCAAGTAGTGACTATGAAACAACTCTGTGTGTGGTGTGTGTGTGTGTGTGTGTGTGTGTGTGTGTGTGTGTGTGTGTGTGTGTGTGTGTGTGTGTGTGTGTGTGTGTGTGTGTGTGTGTGTGTGTGTGTGTGTGTGTGTGTGTGCGTGCGTGCGTGCGTGCGTGCGTGCGTGCGTGCGTGCGTGCGTGCGTGCGTGCGTGCGTGCGTGCGTGCGTGCGTGCGTGCGTGCGTGCGTGCGTGCGTGCGTGCGTGGTGTGTGTGTGTGTGTGTGTGTGTGTGTGTGTGTGTGTGTGTGTGTGTGTGTGTGTGTGTGTGTGTGTGTGTGTGTGTGTGCGTGCGTGCGTGCGTGCGTGCGTGCGGGTGCGTGTGTGTGTGTGTGTGTGTGTGTGTGTGTGTGTGTGTGTGTGTGTGTGTGTGTGTGTGTGTGTGTGTGTGTGTGTGTGTGTGTGTGCGTGCGTGCGTGCGCGTGCGTGCGTGCGTGCGTGTGCGTGCGTGCGTGCGTGCGTGCGTTGTGTGTTGTGCGTCGCTTGTCGCGTGTGTGTGTGCTGTGTGGTGTGTGGTGGTGGTTTGTGGTCTGTGTGTGTGTGGTGCATCAGCAAGTAGCATCCTGCCTTTGCCTCAGAAACCGGCTGCCCTGGCATCAAGCACGGTGTGAACTGAGCGGCTGATTTGATGGATTGACCATGACCGTTTCGCTGGAAGCTACCGCAAGTCAACCCCTCCTTCTCCAAACTGGTGAATCCAGTCCAACTTTCACCAGCAACCAACAATGACCCTGAATGTGCTCACCCTTCCCCAGAAGTTCACAGTGTGAACTAGTAATCTATCTTTGCTGGCAATTGATTTGCTGAAGGGAGAGTTGCAGCTGATTTTGCCGAGTCATTGTGCTCTAGCTCGATGCCTCAGATTCCTGACGAATGTCTTCAGCTGGGGTGTGCCTTTGTGCCCTCGTTGGTTTGCTCGTCGAGAAAACCGGCTGAGGTGCTTCCGGGCCAGCGAGGCTCCATGTGGCGCATGCTGGCGGACCCTGCCCCAGGTGGCCACGGCGTGGGGGTGTCTGAGATCTTGTTCTTTCGAGCCGTGGAGAAAACGGAAAGGGCGGGGAAGGGTTTTTTTTGGGTCAGAAGTTTGGCAGCTTGGTTTTAGTTGGTATGGGAGTTAGAAGTGCTGTGTTGTTGGCTGTTCTGGTTTGCGCTGCATAAGTAGGAGTACAGCCCATATTACATGGCTGAAATCCGCTTATGGTTTGTTATGCCCCGATGGTGCAGGAGGTGCTCGTTGTTTTTGGTAAGCGCCACTTGGCCGTCGGACATTGCGGTAAGAAGGCTGGACATGGTGGCCTTTGCAACCATCAGCAGGTGTTGAGTGTTGCATCCACAATCCATGGACCCAGAATGCTAGGACGTTGCGCTAACAATCAAGGTATCAATGGGGCTCAGAGTTTGCCTGGGCAAGCCTCTCAAAGAAATTCGAAGGTACATGGATAGCCCAAGCCAAGGCGGTGTTTCACGTGAGGTCGTCATGAGATAGCAATCCCTCGGGGGTGTAGCCTGGAGGATGTATTCCTGAAGTGGAACATAATATGCCCTGGCAACAATTTGGAGCCTCAGGGGTGCAGTCCGAATTGGATCCAATGTGAGCCACAATGATCCGGTTGTTTGAGGTTTTCTCAAATACACGGGCGTTTGGATGGACCAAACGACCGGAAGTCAATCGTTCTGCACTTGGAGCCGAGGAAAGCCGGACTGCACAGAGCAGATCCAAGTGGCGGTGCCCAACATCATGCCCATCTGCTCCGGCTATGCCACGTCCAGGGAGGTTGGCTTGGCAACTGGATACACAAACCACTATGCTCCTTGGTCTTTCATTCGCTTTTTCGTTGGTCTGGGATAAACAAAGCCAACTCCGAAGGAAACAACGCCGCCGAACAGGTAACAGCCGAGCAGATCACCCGCTTCATCCATCCGATGTTCCTAGCATTCGAAAAGAGCCAAGCCAAGGCGCGGATGGGAGAGCTGGAGACTGCAGACCCCATGAAAGCATTCGACGGGCTTCTGCACACCTTCTGGGCCGACCTGGGTGGCCGGGCTTGGCTAGGCCGGACGGGCGTTCCAGCCCCGCTATTTCTTGGCAGTGTCAAGCTGTGGATGCATTGTTTCCACCTTGCTGATTTCCATGTTGGCGTCTAAGATAGGGGACACACAAAATGATTGTTGCCCCTTTAAACCAACCCCCCAAACAAGGTACAGTACCCCGGACTAACATGGAGGCTCCTACCCTTTGGAAGACTTGGTTTCATTTTAGGCTTCGGCAGTGTACCCCCACAAAGAAGGGTGGGCGAATCGGTGGCAGGCGTGGACTTCTCCACGCAGGTCTCGGACGTGCAGTGCCTGAAACTGGCCTTCCCGGGCATCCGGGCGCTGCAGCCCGCCGGGGGCGAGCTCCAGGGCTGGAACGGCAACACCTGGAGGCCAGGGAAGACGGAAGCACCCCCCCCCAACAAAAAAAAAAGAGGGCCGAGGGAAATTTGGACGACCCCAAAAAAGCATGTTTTCAACAAATGCATGTTTGCCAAATTCGGTGCAAAAACGCAGATGGCACACTTGGGTGATCCTGGAGATGCAGGTTGGGGTTTCTCGTTTTGCGTTTGTTGTTTGTTTTTGCCATGTCGCTAGCAAACTGCAGCTATTGTGCATTCGGCTTTGCGACCTCCAATGATTTGACTAGCTGATTAGATGGAACATACTATGGATTGTGGAGGGCCTTGGCTAGCCTTGATGGAAATCAACGCACTTGTGTAGCCATGCTGCATCGCTTCTCAGTGCGGAGGGTACGTGATGCCAAACAAACGCAACTAAGGCCAATGTAGCCCAACCAAGACTTATGTGTCTAATCACGAAAGTACTGCTGGAGTTGTCCTTCCTAAGCTATGCTTCGCCATCCAGGGAGTCGGGGTTGGCCGAAATAGCTCGGGCCAAATCACCATGATGCTAGTTTGTGATTTAGGAGGTTGTTTTGGGCAATTGTGCGCATTTTGCTAGGCAAGAATCAGCTTGCTTTCGTTCCCAGAAATGATGTTTTGAAGGCGCTTTGTTCTGCAGGTCGCACTTTCAGACTTTGTGTAAGGATAAAACAGGGCCTTTTGCGAACAGGGATGGTACCTGACCAATGATCGACTGGAGTTAATTTGCTTGATGCTCACGCCATGGCAGCGGCCGCAGGGAATTCGCTATTTATCTCGCGTCCTCTTACTGCATGCTTGAACAGGGAGAAACCCTGCCCAAAGTTTTTACATACCCTTGTCGATGATAAACACCCTTGAGCCCGTCAAACAAATACCTCTTACACCAAAGAAGGCCGGACACTTGGGGTCTCCCCAAGCACGAACACTGGACGATAGAACCATGGCGTCGACTGCTTTGCAGTCCCTTCCCACCCACCCGTCGGCTGGTTTATTGGCATTTGGGTTTGTCTCTAAATGAACCCACCAAAAGCGTGGTTTTAATGTTCCCCCATAAAAACCCACCCCTCCAAAACCAAAAAAGACGCTTCCATTTGCGAAGCATCTGGAGCTAGGGCGATCACTGCCTCTTCCTCGGCCTTCAGCATGGACTCCACGCTGCTGGTGCCGCTGCAAGTGCTGGGGGGCCAAGGCTTCCAGCGCCGGCCTGCGCCGGCGGGGTCCATTTGGCGTGTGCAGAACTTGCCGGCCATCCGGACGTGGCAGCCTGGCCCCGGAGATTTTATTTCTAGCTGGGTAGGGGAGCCGCGGACTTGGAGAAAAAACTCGTATCCAAAGAATCGCTTTTGAAGGGAGCGGAGCGGAGCTAAGGAGCTACTCGGAGTTCTTGTTAGGGACATGATTATGAGCTTGGGGTTGGAGGACAACTTGCAGGTTTCGCAACAAGCGTTTGGCAGGACAACTCTTTCCTTTTGTCAAGAACTCACAGGTTTCTGTGAGGTTTGCTCACGGGTGAGAAGTTAATCAAGACCGATTTGGATATAAGTCAGGGCTTTCTTTGCAGGCCTCATTTCTATGCATCATCGTGTGGAAAAGGGGTGCGCATCCTGTTTTGTTTGGGGCTTGTTTTTGCATTTCACGCGACCCAATCAAAGGCACGTCTTCGAGCTGGAGTTCTACCGTGACTTAGCATGCCGTGGGGATCCAGTAGTTGGGGTCCCCATCAGCTCTGCAGAGGACCGAGTGCTGGGCTTGCTATTGGGCAGCGCGGGCATGTTCATGCATTATATTCCACAATACGTTGCAAAGTTTTGAATGAAGATTGCCGACTGCTACGGGATACGGCGCCACATCGTTCATGTTGTGTTGGAGCTCGAAACAACAAATCGGGTTGTGTAATATAACCCACAATTGCAGTTTAATCAGGGTGAGACTTTAGGTGGTGAGGCGTCCCAAAACC
>CAUJNA010000480.1:1250750-1253250 GCA_963377175.1 Effrenium voratum | reverse complement strand
CTGCCACGCAAACGCAAGCCCAGGTACACGAAGTGCTGCGCCTGCCACGATTTCAGCACTTGCACCTCCAAAGCGCTGTGCCTGCCACGGGAGATGGGGGCCCACAGCCGCGCGCGCCACAACATCCCAGCCCTTTAGACAGCTCCCAAACGCTGCCCCTGCCACGCAAACGCAAGCCCAGGTGCGCGAAGTATTGCGCCTGTCACGATTTCAGCACTTGCATCTCCAAAGTCATGCGCCTGCCACGCGAGATGGGGGGCCCACAGCCGCGCGCGCGACAACACCCCAGCCCTTTAAACAGCTCCCAAACGCTGCCCTTGCCACGCAAACGCAAGCCCAGGTGCACGAAGTACTGCGCCTGCCGCGATTTCAGCACTTGCATCTCCAAAGTCCTGCGCCTGCCACGTGAGATGCGGGCCCACAGCCGCGCGCGCGATAACACCCCAGCCCTTTAGACAGCTCCCAAATGCTGCCCCTGCCACGCAAACGCAGGCCCAGGCGTGCGAAGTACTGCGCCTGCCACGACTTCAGCACTTGCATCTCCAAAGTGCTGCGCCTGCCACGCGAGACAGGGGCCCACAGCCGCGCGCGCGACAACACCCCAGCCCTTTAAACAGCTCCCAAATGCTGCCCCCGGCACACAAACGCAAGCCCAGGTGCACGAAGTACTGCGCCTGCCACGCTTTCAGCACTTGCCTGTCCAAAAAGCTCCGCCTGCCACGCGAGATGGGGGCCCACAGCCGCGCGCGCGACAACACCCCAGCCCTGTAGACAGCTCCCAAACGCTGCCCCTGCCACGCCAACGCAAGCCCAGGTCCAGGAAGTACTGCGCCTGCCATGATTTCAGCACTTGCATCTTCAAAGTCCTGCGCCTGCCACGCGAGATGGGGGCCCACAGCCGCGCGCGCAACAACACCCCAGCCCTTTAAACAGCTCCCACATGCTGCCCCTGCCATGCAAACGCAAGCCCAGGTGCACGAAGTACTGCGCCTGCCACGATCTCAGCACTTGCATCTCCAAAGTCCTGCGCCTGCCACGCGAGATGGGGGCCCACAGCCGCGCGCGCCACAACATCCCAAACGCTGCCCCTGCCACGCAAACGCAGCACTTGCATCTCTATGAGTGAGTGTGTGTGAGTGCGTGTGTGTGAGTGAGTGTGTGTGAGTGAGTGTGTGTGAGTGAGTGTGTGCGAGTGAGTGTGAGTGAGTGAGTGTGTGTGAGTGAGTGTGTGTGAGTGAGTGTGTGTGAGCGGGTGTGACTTTGTGCGGGTGAGTGAGTGAGTGAGTGTGAGTGAGTGTGAGTGAGTGTGAGTGAGTGTGAGTGAGTGAGTGTGTGTGTGTGAGCGGGTGTGTGTGAGTGAGTGTGTGTGCGTGAGTGTGTGTGAGTGAGTGTGTGTGAGTGAGTGTGTGTGAGCGGGTGTGACTTTGTGCGGGTGAGTGAGTGAGTGAGTGAGTGAGTGAGTGAGTGAGTGAGTGAGTGAGTGAGTGAGTGAGTGAGTGAGTGAGTGTGTGTGAGTGAGTGTGTGTGAGTGAGTGTGTGTGAGTGAGTGTGTGTGAGTGAGTGAGTGTGTGTGACTGAGTGTGTGTGAGTCAGTGTGTGTGAGTGAGTGTGTGTGACTGAGTGTGTGTGGGCGAGTGAGTGAGTGTGTGTGACTGAGTGTGTGTGAGTCAGTGTGTGTGTGAGTGAGTGTGTGTGAGTGAGTGTGTGTGTGAGTGAGTGAGAGCGACGGGGCGGCGGGAGTCGGGCGCGCAGCGGTAAAAGTAAGAACCCCACACAAAGATGTGGGGAATAACAAACATCAAACAACAAACAACAAACAACAAACAACAAGCAACAAACAACAAGCAACAAGCAACCAGCAACCAGCAACCAGCAACAAGCAACAAGCAACAAGCAACAAGCAACAAGCAACAAGCAACAAGCAACAACCAACAAGCAACAAGCAACAAGCAACAACACAAACAACACAAACAACACGAACAACACAAACAACACAAACAACACAAACAACACAAACAACACAAACGCAACAAACGCAACAAACGCAACGCAATTCACACAAACAGCACAAACAACACAAACAACACAAGCAACACAAGCAACACAAGCAACACAAGCAACACAAGCAACACAAACAACACAAACAGCACAAACAACACAAACAACACAAACAACACAAACAACACAAACAACACAAACAACACAAACAACACAAGCAACACAAGCAACACAAACAACACAAACAACACAAGCAAAACAAGCAACACAAGCAACACAAGCAACACAAGCAACACAAGCAACACAAGCAACGCAAGCAACGCAAGCAACACAAGCAACACAAGCAACACAAGCAACACAAGCAACACAAGCAACACAAGCAACACAAGCAACACAAGCAACACAAGCAACAAAAGCAACAAAAGCAACAAAAGCAACAAAAGCAACAAAAGCAACAAAAGCAACAACACAACACAAACAACACAAACAACACAAACAACAC
>CAUJNA010000480.1:1178250-1245750 GCA_963377175.1 Effrenium voratum | reverse complement strand
AAGTCAAAGGTAAGCCAAGCGCCAGGTGCCCAGCGTGAGCCTCGCGGCCTGGACAGGGGAAGCCTTCGAGGAGAGGACTCAGTTCCACGGCCTAGGCGCCCGGGACGCGGGGACGGCGCAGGGTCGTCCAGGAGCCGGCCTCTCTAACCCCACCTTTGGTGGATGCAGCGTGATGCCATCAGTTTTGTTGTTGCTGTTTCGGACATTGTGACAAGCGCAGACAGGAGCTGTGGGCAGTCTTCGTTGTGTTGCGGAGTGTCGAAGATGTGCAGAGAGCAGTGGCAACAATTGTAGTTGGGCGAGATTGAATGTGGGAGAATGACGGGCAAGGGGACGCAGCGCTACACAAATCGCATTTTGGCCCTTCCAAAGCCTGCTCAAGATGACATGGGTGCCCATCTCCCCCCAACCCGGCCGAAAAAAGCAAGGCGGCGACACCTGGAACCAGCGCCCTGCCCCGCCGGACACGATGTGGCGGGTGGCCTACATGGAGAGGGAGCCCAAAGTCTGTCTGGGCGGGGAAGCCCGAGGCGCGCGCGCGCGCGCGCGCGCGCGCGCCGTTCGTTGGCGGCATTGGTGAGGCCGTTTCAGGGCTTTTCTGTTTGTGCGGATCCTGGATCACGGACTTGAATGGTTTCATCCAGCGGGTCAGTGCCGCCCTTACTTGGCAGTTCTATCCTGGCAGAGAAGCCAAGAGCAAGATTCGAGGTTGAAGGCATCACCCCAAATAACCTAAACGCTCTAAACACCTAAACACTGTAAAGCCCTATCTTCTAAAACCCCTCATTCCAAAACCCTAATCTCCCCCAGCAAAAAACCACTCAAAAAGCAAACAACCTTGAACGCAGTGAACCCCAAATCAACACATCCATCCAAACCCTGCCACCAAAACCGAGAAAAACACAAGAACTAAACCCACCAAATCCTAACAAGACCGTGCGAGCGACATGAGTGTTTTGTGTCGAACCGCTACCCTTTTCCGGACCTGGCAAATACGGAGAGACTCTCAATATAGTGTCGTGCTGTGAGAGGGGTTTGGATTTGAAAGACCGCCGTTTGGGCAGCAGCAATACTTTGTCGGGGGCCATTGCTTGGCCGGTGAACAAGTTCCCTGATTGTACCCTGCCAACTTGGGAACCTAGGCGCAGTTTCAAGTTTGGACATTGGATTCTCGTACACCAGCGATCCCTTCCGACAACAAACACTGGACAGAAGAAAAGGGCCTCCCCATCCCTTCGGTGCCTGCTCTCCCGCATGCCAAGGTCTGTTGCAAGAAGCCCATCCGTCCCTTTGTGTGGTATTCTGCCAGGAAATATGGCTGTGGGTCAAGCCCAATGGTACCATTTTGGGGTCGGTGCACCAGCCATTTTAGTCTATTTTAGTCGGGATTGGGATGTTCACTGGGGGTACGATTTGGGTTTTGACCCATGGCCATATCTTCAGCTTCTGGCGCCTTCGGCCGTTTCGCCTCGCAGGCTGGCAGCGGAGCTGGGGTGTCTCGGAGCTGGTCTTCTACTCCGACGACGCCTGCACGGAGCAGCTGCCCGGGCCCGACGAAGGCGGATTCCTTCGCTTTGAAGTGGGAAGTGCTTCGTTTGTGAAATCTGCATCCACTCCCTTCCAATTGCCCTTGTAGTGCATCCACTCCCTACATTTCATGTGGGAAGTTGCAAGTTGGAAATCCTCATTGCTCCTCTCTTTCCAATTTTTGGGAAGGTTGTTTGCCCAAGGAACCACTGATCCCATGGGACATAGGCGGCAAAATGCATCAAGTCAACGCAGGTTGATTTCACCCCGCTTGACTCCCCGGTACATTGGCTATGGTTGCCACTGGATTACTAGAGCGATTCGCTGGCGATTTGGGAACCAAATGACGGGGACGGCTGTTTGCTTGTGGAACTCGAGAGTGAAGGTGAGCTCAAGTTGTTTGAACATATGCCCACACAATTCCTATTTGATCCAGGCTGGACAAGATGATTTTTGGGGAAGTATGGGGACATACTGCAACGTTTGGCTTGTCAGCACGCTGACTCACCCACACAAACCATTCGACAATAACAAGCTGCCGCCCTCCAGTACCAAGCCGAACCACTCGTGCTAAGAACACCAAGAATAAAGACAGCTTGCGAGATTTCTTGTCTGACGGCCTACAAAATCTCGCTTTTTGTTTGAGCCGTGTCAAAGTGCTTTTTGTTACCCATCACAACACACGGGAACCCCCGGATTACGCACGGTTTCCGGAAGAACTTGGCGACTGGGACCTTCAGGCGTGGACATCGTGGCCTCAGGCACCCGCGAGGCGGGCATCGCGCCCCTCTCCGGCACGGGCTGGGGCCTCGGAACACGGAGAGATGGGAGGGGCCCACTGCTAGAGCTTGCCCTGCCAATGTTGGGCGCACGTCACAAAATCAGATCGCCTCATCCTTTGCGGACTGGAAACCTGGGCGAGACGCGCACAACTTTCGGGGCCATCTAAAAGGGCGCCGATCACCCCTCCAAGACACGGGGCATCGCGTAATGATGCACCGTTCGGTGATCATCGAAACCAGTCTTGAGTTGGTGTGTTGAGATGTGGGATGAAATTTTGACGGGAGACGGTTGCTTTCCACAGGACCTCACCTTGCCTTCGACGGCAAAGCGTTCACCACCTGGACGGCCCAGTGCGGAGCTGGCGATCGCGCCAACGAGGCGGGCGCGGTCCAGGGCCCGCAACTTTGGGCCGTCGGAACGGCGAAGCTGTTTTCATTGAGTAAAATGACGAGCCGATGGAAACGGTTTTTTCTTCGAGCATGTAGCCCAAAAGTGTTAGAATCCCAGGTTGCCGGTTGCTGAGATATTGACCCAGCTCCGAAGCAGGACACCCCCTGTCAAGACAACCGATTCGGTCCACTGAGCGCAGGATGCCGACTGCCGGGCCGGAGTGGAGTGGGTGGGCCTGGACTTCAACCGCAAGTTTGGGGGCTTGCCAGTGATGGTCAGGCGTGCCAGAGAGAGCGAGAGCGGGAGGGAGAGAGGGAGAGCAGGTGAGAATGAAACTGCTACCCTGGATAGCATCTTGAAGCAAGACATCTTCCTGAGTCAGTGTTTTTGTTCGGATCCCGACTCCTTTAGGAGGCTATCAGCGAGGCACACTGACATGCAATTTTGCAAGGGTTTGGGTTCCTCCAAGACAAGGTCACAACATCGCCATGAAAGGTTAAGTCCGTGAGTCTTTGAGTGTGTCTTTCAGACGCATATCGTCTTTATCAGCTTTTACTGGCAATTACTCTGTAAGCCCTCTCAGCACGCCGACGCTCTGCTAGCCTGTCATTCTCTTCCCCTGCCTTTGTTCCGAATATTTCGACAATGGAGCTTATCAGCAGTGCCATCCTTGGAAGGCCGCCACCAGCATCATCATCATCATCATCATCATCATCATCATCATCATCATCATCATCATCATCATCATCATCATCATCATCATCATCATCATCATCTCCCTTGTGTTACCGTGTTAAAGCCATCCGTGGCGTACTCCATCTTCTTGTAGCATGGCAGTGTGCCATGGCTGGATGATCCTTCTTATTGCTCAACCTGAGCTGCCCGAAAAGGCTTGATCCAAATCCACACCCAGGGACCAACCCTTGAACGTTGAAGTCTCCGGCATTCAAATGGGTACAATGTCGGCAATACTCCACCGGCAATATGTTGCATTCGCTGCCCCTCCAGCGAGGGAGAACTGATTTGGTCCGTCTCAAACCACAGTTTTCCTCATCTTGCCAAAGGGAAAAGCCGAAGTGGTTTTGGTTGCCTCAAACAAGAAGGGGTGTCGGATTATCCAGTAGCACCTGCATGGTTTCGTCCACGTGAGGTGCATGAAGCTGACACAGAGCCGAAGCTCTGCCAGCGACTGCTGCGACCCCGCGAAGAGCGTGACACTGGACCGCTGGAACGGCACCCACTGGGCGCAGGTAGGGTCAGCTCTGCTCTCACCGGTGCCCCGGGTGCGGTTCACTGAACCTTAGTGTTCACATCACCTGCCCCCCTTCCCCCCCCAAACTCCCTCAAGTGCGAATCTGGAAACTGACCAGGCCAGGATTCGGCCCCGCAAGAAGTACAAAACACGCGAGAGAAGTACGCGCCAGGCAACCAGTATTTGCACCATCCAAGTGCTGGAAGCCTGGGTTGGTTTATGAGTATGGCCGAGACAATGTTGCTTCTCCGCATTTTGAAATCTACGGAGGTTTTCGTTTTGACACCTCCATGCCGGAGTCCTCTGCTTTTTTCCACTTGAGATAACCTCACGCTTCTTGTTCCTGTTAGGGAGATACGCGGGTGCGCAAGGCCAGCTGGCGGCACACGGCGGACACGGGTGAGGTCTTCAGCATCGAGGGCTACTTCACCAACACGGCGCCCTGCCCCTCCCTCGATGCGGAGCAGGCGGAAACCGCCTTGGTTGTGTGCAGGGAAGCTCAGGTATGGCAGCGGATTCTAAAGTTCATGGTGTTTGGTGCCAAGAACGCAAGGAACAAGTTGTTCGATCGTGTGCTTGCGTGAGTGATTCTCAGAAACGTGGTGGCTATATTCAGAGGCAGGTTGAGTTTGGTTTTGACTTCAACGTCATGCATCGCAGTCGGAGGCATGCATTGTACATGGCTTACGTCTTGGTTGAGGGTTGCTTAAGGCTGGTTAATGGCTGGTTAAGGGTTGCTCAAGGGTTGAGATGTCCTCTCCAAACTGAGAGGTGCAGCTGGCGCTGGCGGGGCAGCTCTCCAGCAGCATCGCCCTGCAGCCCTCCATTGAGAGCCGCAGCCGCCGCCAGAGCGAGGCGCGGGCGCACGGGGGAGCTTCATGCTTGCACAGGTCGTGGTGCCACGTCGTTTGCTTTCATTCAAAGATTAATGACCTGACTGACACACGGACGCACAGAGACACAGACACACAGAGACACAGACCCATAGAGACACAGACACACAGGCCAAGAGACACCCACACACACACACACAGACACACAGAGACACAGACACACAGAGACGCAGACACATACACACACACAGACACACAGAGACGCAGACACACAGACACACAGACACACGCACACACACAGACACACAGAGACAGACACACAGAGACACAGACACACACACACACACAGACACACAGAGACAGAGACACACACACACACACACATGCACACAGAGACACAGACGCACAGGGCGCATAGACACACAGGGCACATAGACACACAGACCCAGAGACACAGACACACAGGGCACCCAGACACGCAGAGAAACAGACACATAGACACGCACACACACACACAGCCACGCGGAGACACAGACGCAAAGACACACAGAGACACAGGGCACATAGACACACAGACACACAGGCCAAGAGACACCCACACACAGACACACAGAGACACAGAGACACAGACACACAGAGACACAGACACACACACACACAGACGCACAGAGACGCAGACACACAGACACACAGACACACAGACACACAGACACACAGACACACAGACACACAGAGACAAAGACACGCACACACACACACAGACACACACAGACACAGACACACAGGGCACATATATAGACACACAGGGCACATGGAGACACAGAGACGCAGACACACAGAGACGCAGACACACACACACACAGACACACAGAGACACAGACACAAAGGCCAAGAGACACCCACACACACACACAGACACACAGAGACACAGACACACAGAGACGCAGACACACACACACAGACACACAGAGACGCAGACACACAGACACACAGACACACAGAAACATAGACACGCAGAGACACAGACACAGACGCCCAGGCGCAGACACACAGACACACAAACACACGGACACACAGACACACGGACCCAGACACACAGGGCACACAGACACACAGACAAACAGACACACAGAGAGACAGACACACAGACACACAGACACACAGACACATAGACACACACACACACAGACACACAGAGACACAGACACAGGGGGCCAAGAGACACCCACACACAGACACACGGACACACACCCACACAGACGCACAGAGACAGACACTCAGACACACAGACACACAGGCCAAGAGACACCCACACAAACACACAGAGACACAGTCACACAGACACACGGGCACACAGAGAGACAGACACGCACAGACACACAGAGGCACACACGCAGACACACACAGACACAGACACACAGAGACGCAGACACACAGACACACAGAGACGCAGACACACACACACACACACAGACACGCAGACACAGACACACAGACACACAGACCCACAGACACACAGACACCTGGTGTGTCACTTGGAGATTTGGTTTGAGGCTTCAAGCTTGCCAACTTCATTGCACAAGAGAACCGAGATTGATAAAGTGTTTGTTGCGCTGGGCCCTTTAAGCGGACTGTTTGGCGTGGAAGTTGGTGAATCAGTGGCATCTCGTGTTGTGCGATGTTGAGCCACTGCCCTTGGATCAACTTGTTTTGGTGAAATGAGGTCACTTTCTCAAGGCTTGCTACTCTCAATTCCACAACCTTGCCCTGATCTCCTTCCAGGTGTGCGTGATCCCCAACTCCGGCTCGGTGAAGCTCCTCGCAGATCCTTTCTGCGAGAAGCACTCGGTATGCGCGCAGGCAAGAGGGGCAGAGTAGAGGGAGGGGAGGGATCGGAGTGGCGTGTGATGGTGGAGCACCTTGTTGAATTGCGCATGCTGGCCGAAGCTGGGAGACTGTAATAATTTGGTCGCGGCTACCTTGATCATTGTATGTATGACTTCGCGCTTCGGGACGCACTTTTGTACCTTCCATAGGCAAGCATGTGATTTGACAGACCTGATGCAAGAGCCAAGCATGTAAACTGAGCTGTGCATTTCGATAATCCGCAAATAGCAAATCTTGCTTCTGGCCGTTACAGTTCGAGAAGCATCCTTTCTGAGGATGCAGGATTGTGAAAGGGTTGCAACATATTTGATTTGGGGACAGTTCTTTTCCAATTTCTCTTGAAACCTACCGCCCCAGACCCCCATTTTCCCTGACGTGGCCTCCATGGCAGAATCCACTTGCTGGGTTCGCCGATCAGCTCGGCAAGTCAAGCAAAGCCCTTTCGACTCAGGCAGGCTTCCAGGGGGACTGCTGCCCCAAGGTGTCTCGGGCGAGGGCGGATGGCTGGATGGCTAGGGCGGATGCGTGCGTTGTTTTGTGTGCCCTTGCGTTTTGCCATAGACAGAGCCGAGTATCAAACATAATGAAATTTCTGACAATCCAATAATGATTTGTGGCGGAGCCTGGCGGGAGCAGTTTGCCTGGAAGATCGAAACCAGAAAAGTTTGCTCGTGCAAGGACCCCAGTTGTTATTTGGGAGTTCTCTGTGAAGAGGGCAGTGACGAAGAAGAATGAGGATGAGGAGGAGGGGTGGAACGAGGATTATGATGATGCTGACAATGCTGACGATGATGATGATGATGATGATGATGCTGATGATGATGCTGATGATGCCAACGATGCTGGCGATGCTGGCGATGCTGACAATGCTGGCGATGCTGACAATGCCCATGATGATGATGCTGATGCTGCCTGATGCCGACGACTGCTGATGCTGATGCTGCTGCTGATGCTACTCCTGATGCTAAGCATGACGATGATGCTGATGCTGATGATGCTGACGATGCTGATGCTGATCCGGATGCTGACGCTGATGATTCTAGGATGATGATGTGATGACGCATGATGACGATGAAGGAGAGGATGATGATGATGATGAGGAGGAGGAGGAGGAGGATGACGACGATGATGGCGACGATGTTGATGATGTTGATGATCATGATGATGATGATGGTGATGGTGATGCTGGTGATGGTGATGGTGATACTGGTGATGGTGATGCTGACGATGGTGATAGTGATGGTGACGGTGATGGTGATGGTGATGCTGGCGATGGTGATGGTGATGGTGACGGAGATGGTGATGGAGATGATGATGGTGATGGAGATGATGATGGTGATGGAGATGATGATGGTGATGGTGATGATGGTCATGATGGTGAAGGACGACGCCGACGACGATGACCATATTTAACTGCAGTGGCAAAATGTGTAGTACACTGGCATAATTTTGAATCGGGGATGCTTCCACCTGATACAGTAGCCACGATCGATACTACGCCACGTGACATTTGATCTTGATTGTCGACTTGTTGCAACTTCAACCGCTCCCCGCTTCGTGATGCTCGTACTCTGTGTGCAGAGGCTTGCCCATTCGCAGAAGCCAGAGACAATGTGTCTCATCCTGCAGCTCCATGTTGGTAAACACTCCAAAAACAAGGCAACGCCGCTGTTAGCGGAAGTGAGTGCTTTGCCTATTGTCACCTTTAGCCGAAGCAGATTTGCGACTGCTGCCCAGAGTGACGTGCAGCGATGAAAGGTATTGTTCAAAGCAGCTGTATCGCTGTTTTGGAAAACCAACCTCACAGAAGATCAGAAAGTTGCCGTGCTTTGATCACGAATATCCGAGGATGAGGGCATGTCGCGGTGCTGCTGCAACTACAACATCAACATGGAGGCTGCGAGAAGGAACAGGTTTGTATGGGACTGCCAGGGTTTATTGCCTGATAATTTGGTGTGATGTCAAAGCAATGTTAACATTCCAGAGGAAACTATTTACACATGCATGGAATTTTAGTGATGGTGACCCAGATCTACATCGGCCAACAAGGCATGTTGTTTGGTGGCAGCTGTGCTGCTTTCAAACCATGTATCAAGAAAACTGCGTGCGGCAATATATGCAATCCAATGTCCTTCCTGTTTGTCCAGTATTGAGGCCTTGTGGGGTTGCTTGTCACTGCAAAAGTCATGACCTGGGAGCAACACGTTTAATTTGGGACATGGCATGACATGGTATCTTGCTGCCTGGTAGGTCAATCCCGATCCCAGCGACACAGAGCGGTAGTTAGAGGCACCCCAGCAATTTGCTCTAAGCACTCCCAGTGCCCAGCGTTTTGCAAACGAAGCCAGGCATGTAGCGTGCCCAGTCTAAACTTCCCAGATGTTGCGATGTATGAAAGTCCTCCTTGAAAGGAGTTTCCATGGCTTCCAAGCATGGGGCTGGCTTCTGCAGTCTTCGGCCATTCTGTCTTTGAGATTGCTTTTTCTCACTTTTTCTCCGTTGAACTTAGAGCTTGAGGCCTCTTGTCGGGCAGGTCTTTGAAGATGAGCTCCTGGATGCCAAGATCGCTGCGGAGGTGAGGGAGGAGCCCGTGGTAGGCGCGGATCTTCGGCAACGTCCGGGAAGTTTGGCTCGGATCGGGTTTGTCTCATGGACTGTGGTTGTCCCAAAAAGGGTACCCTCAAAATAGGCAGCTTCTTTGGCAGTTTGAGCCAAAGGGCTTCGAAGAAGCAAGCCAGTCATTTGGACATGGAAGCTGGTTGTCTCTCGATTGACTAAGTGAATGGGCTGGAAACAAAGCTTTGGGGGCTTCGGCACCTGCAGATTTGTCCAAGCGCAGTGGAATCATATTTGGCTGGACCTGAGGAGACGTTTTCATGTTCATGTCAGAATGTTCAGTGCAGCGCCCTGCCTTTTTGAGCAGGGCAGACGCTTAAGATGTTTGGTTGCTCAGCAAGAAAGGTATGAGAGGAGAGTCCACCCCAAGTGACGAGACAGATGCTATTGAGACATTGCCAAGTGCAACAGACCTGTCATCATTCCTTGTTGCTAGTGTGTTTCGATGCTTCCTGTTCAGATTTGCGAGGAGCTGCGCACGCACACAACACCAGGATTCAATGAACAAGTCCAAACAAACGACAAGTGCGACCGTAGCGATGTTTTTCTGGGATCCTATCATATTCCACTGGAAGACCACACAGGAATGACAACTCTTCGAAGCGGTGGGTGGGCACGGCTCGCAGAGTCGAGCCACACAGCCAGGCTTCGAGCTGATCATCATCCAGTCTGCGCCCGGCTCTCAGAGTTTTCAAGTTTGCTTTCCTGATGCTCGTGTCGATGGTCATGGATGGTGTATCTGAATCGGTCTCTTCTGGGAAGACATGCCATTGTTGGCCGGGCTAATTCAGGTCCTTACGCTGCAGTACGTGCCACATAGCTTTGTCTACAAAGCCATGCTTTCTCTAAGCTCGGATGTGGCAGTGTGCACAACAAAGTGCTCTCTGCAAATAGACTGCTCTCATTGCTGTGAAACCAATGCAGCTAGTCAATGATTGGGTGCAGGGAGGCGCCACCTCATTGTCCAAGGGGTCTGACTTACAAAGGCCTGCTTGCGGCATGCGCAAGCCGCCAGTGGGCCAGGACTGTGCTTCCCTTCATCGGAGTGTTGACAGCAATCGTCTTCCTTATCATCTACTCTGCCTGGAGGCCCAGAGAGGAAGTCGGCAATTGCCGGATGAAAAGCCGTGGGCTCTTACGACGACGGGGAAAGAGAGGGAAAGCGAGAGCGAGAGATAGAGAGAGAGAGAGAGAGAGATAGAGAAAGAGACGTTGTGTGTGTGTGTGTGTGTGTCCGAGCATTCCATGTGCAGATCAGATGCAAGGGTTTGCCAGGCGAACACCCCCTTGAATGAACAGGGTCCAACTCTGCCATTGTTCTCCAGGCAGTTTCAGGTTGCGCACCCAGTCAAGCTGGGCCGAGAAGTTTGGCTTGATCTTTGTTGGCCCACGCTTTTCTGTGAAGTGTCTCCATGTCAAGAGGATGTTGGCGCCTGGCATCCCACGAAGCTGGACACATGCGCAGGTGCTGGGATGCTTAACAGTTAACCCGCATCAATGAGGCCCTTTGTTTCTTTTTCTGACTTCAGTCTCAGGAATGTAAGATGAGCTTGCCAATGCTAGCAGGCAGCCTTCAAAGCAACTGTTTCGACTTGAGCCCATTGCTTCACCCGCAAAAATGCAGAGGGGCAATGGCTGGTGCTTCAAAGGACCTCTGCTTGAGGGGTTCTCAACGTGTGACTGAGATCCCAAAGCCAGCGAGCAGCGACGACGGGACCACGACCTGCTCCGAGAGGCGAGTCCGGAGTCAGGAACCTAACAAAAACGGAGCTGGGGTGAACAGCTTATGAAATCGCATTGCAGAAGCCGCACCTCAGAATCGCAGGAACGCCTGCCATGGGGCACGAAGTCAGGGGTGGCTTGGAAAAGGCATGTTCATCCCCTAGCCCTGCCTGACATGTTTGAACGAGCGGGTTTGGCTCATGCAGACGTCATTGACTTTCTGCCCAACAGAACGGGCGAGCGGCAGTGGTTCCACCTGTCATAGGTGACCGCCTCTTCCTTGTCGTATGAACAGCCTGATTTGAATTGCAGTTTTCATTGGTGACCACTATAGTAGTATTTGGATCCACCGGGGGGGTGGCCTCACTTATTTGTGCGATTGGGTGATGCGTTGGCAACGGTTTAGATGGGCAAGGCGTGTTTTGCACCGAAGTAATACTTGGGCTGAGGCTCTTGTTCTAGAGCATCAGGTCTTGGCAGAACAAGATAAACCTGTTTGATGTGCTGCACAAAGTTCTGGCGTTTGACATAGTGGGAGGTAAGTTTATGTGAATTATGCTCCCCCCCCCGCCGGCAAAATAAGAAAACCTCAGGACTGGGGTGCCGACAGTGCTTTCTTCCCTCCAGTGGCAACTTCTTTGCTTTGCAGGATGTGGTACCGCATTTGTGGGCCCACCCACAGGCCTGGGAGCTGCATTGAAGGGTGTTGGGAGTTATTCAGCGTAATTTCCACTGCGTCAAGGTGTGCTTTGCCGCTTTCTGTAGGGATGATGTTCTCGTGGTGCCGAGAACTTGCGTTGAACACGCGGGGCATGCCAAGACTTTGTTACCCGAAGCTATCAGGAGCTGACTCTTGCCAAGCCGAGTCTTGAAGGGGGGCCCTTTGAGAAAACCCTTGTCGTGGTGATGGTGCTGCCTCGGGCATAAGGTGCAGTCCAGCTAGGAGCTTGGCGCTTGGCCTTCGTTGCTTGCGCTTGAGAGTAGATCCAGTTCGGGTCATGCTGGGTCGGCTGTTTGCAAAGGTTTCAACAAGGGCTCAGGGGACGGACTTCTCAATGTAAAGGGGCTTGTCCTGCTGCAGCAAAAAGATGCGCCCAGGCCCCCTTCCTTTGTTAAGCTAGTGGAGCCCTTAAAGTGGGGTCTACATGGCGATCACGGTTGTTATGGGTCTGCATTGACCCCTTCAGGTAGCAGAAGAAAGTGATTGTTCCTACAGCCCATACTCATATCAGTCAACCATCCCTGATCGGAAGGAATTCTCAGCCCGGATGGCCGGTTCCGCCCGTGCAATGCCCACAAGACCCGTCCAAGAGTTCTGAGGCAACGGCCACGGGTTGCATGGCGAGACTCCATTGCCAATCCTTGCCATCCGGAAATCTTTGTCGGGAAGGCTGCCAAAACTGGAGACGCCTCCCACTGGCCCGGGCGAGGTGGTTGAATGGTGGCGGACTGGTGCCTACTCTCCTGTGCGGAGCTTAGCATGCTGACTGCAAACCAGGCCCCAGCAAGTCAAGGACTCCAGCCGTACTTGTGCGAGCAAATATCCGGGGGTTTTGATCAAAGCCACTACGGCTTTGTACGTATGCGCAAAAACCTATTTGTTGATCATGAACCCATTCACTTCAGGTCTCAAACTTGGAAGTTCCACCCTTCAAGAACAAGAACAACAAAGCAGCCCCAGTCCCATTCGGCCAATGCGCCCTGGGCACGCCAGAGTTCGAGTCTTTGCCTGGGGTTTTCCCCAAAAAAAGCTGTACTCCCTTCAACATGTTTTGTTTGTTACCAACTCTATGGGTGCACTTCCTATTTCATATTTCAGGACACGCTTGGCACGTTTTCATCCTGTGGCTTGGACCTGAGGCTGCAGCTGGTGACCCGCACGCCGCTGGACCGGCTTTGGACGATCTTCTTGAAGAGGCGAAGTCCAAAAGCCGAAGGATGGGACGAGTGGTTTCAGCCCGGAGTTCACCCGACGGGGCTGTGGGCATGTGCAAGAGGGAGTGCCGCGGCAAGGGTGCAGACATGGCTTGCACGCCTAGTGTGCACCAAGTTGCTTGCGCGACAGCCCCGTTTCAGCGAGCAGCTTCGTGGCAGGGTCCTGCTGCTCTTGCTGGGCTTCGTGGTGGGCTCCATGCTGGTCTGGGCCGTCAGGGGCGCCCAGCGCGATTCAGATGTCGGGATTCCTTTGGAGATCGGGTTCTCTCAGAAGATCCTTGGAATCGGGTTTTGGGGTACCCGAGGTGCTCTCCTACCTCCTCTCGGAGATGATTACTAGGCGAGGTCGGGGGGCTGATCGGAGTCCTCTGGAGGGCCCAGGGCCAAACGCAGGAACATCCGTCCCTTCCACACATCCCTCGGCCCAACAGGACCTCTCAAAGGCACACGTGAAAGCGGCTTCTCAAACTCGCCGGGGTGCTGGGCTTTCCAGCCTTTGCGCTGCTGGCATGTGTTTCCCGCAGACTCTTCTCAACATCAATCTTCGCACTGGCGATGCCTTTTAAACAGCGTCCAAGACCTACTGCCTAGCTTCATAGTTGTTATAGAAGCAAGGTGTCTATATATATATAATCTGTATAGACCATTGTAAGCTATGAACCTTTGCAATCGTGGTGGTAAAACCAAAATCAATGGACTTCGGATGCTCACTTGACTTTCAGTGAGGGGGGACGCTAGTAGTACTGGCCCCCTAATCGCCCTTTCTTCGGCAGCCAACTGACTTCCGACGTCCTGACTCATTATTGTGCATATCGGAAGCGCGCGCCAGAGCTGTACATGGTACATGACATGTGGTCATTGTTTTAAGAGTTTGTCAGCCAGCGCTCGTCACAGTACACCATGGCAGTGGGTTTGATGAACAGAAGGGTCTATTACCTGGAGGCTGCCAGGCTATGTGCCTCCGCAGATTCGGCAGGATCATCCTGGCCTTCAGCTTTTTCATCCGCTGGTCCAAGTCGCCGGGGCCCCGAGGGGGAGGCTTGAGCCGGGCGCAAGTCAAAAAAGCCGCTTGGAGCATCCGTGACGCGTGATGTTTCAATCGAGACCCATTGGCAACATGGCGAAGCAACACAGGGCGTTGGTTGAACAATGCTTGAGCATGTCAAGACTGCTCGACGCCAAGCTGCGCGGACTTTTGCTGGCCTTGAGTTGTGTCATTCATCAATGCACTGCAAAGCATTTCTTGGGCCAGCACAGAGTATGACAACACCCGAGGGGAAACTTTTATTGTTTGCCCTATTGTGGGACAACATATCGGCCAGACAGCTAATCGACCACAAAGAATAAAAGTCAATACTAGAGCACCACTAAGCCAGTTGTAAATTCTGTTGTAATCACTTCTAGTGGCCCAATTCATTCAAGCTGCAGCTCCACCATCCGCAAACTTTGAAACTTGCAGCACAACCGCCTCCCCAACTCAACATCAAGTACATAATATTGAAAAAGTCGCCCTGCAGGCGCCCTCCCTCAAACAACAACCGTGTCAATGACGCTCGCCTACATTTGTGTTGAGATTTTCTGGGATCCACGATTCAATAAACTAAATGAAATGGAAACTCAAATCCATCTATTCTAATTCAAGGGGACGCTTAGATCAATACCTCAAAAGGAAGCTCCAATAATACTGAATCACATGGTAAAGCTAATCTCAAAAGGACACTCCGGCAATAACCAAGTATTGAAACTCAAATTTCGGCCGAGCAATACAATACTAAGCAATTCCAAATCACGCTTTTTGTGCTGAGGGTTAAGGGGGCTGAGTTGATTAATCGTAGGTGGAGACTAGTCAGCAAAAGGCTGAAGTGGGGTGAATCTCAATGCTGCATGATACGACGGTCAAACATTTGAGGGTGCTGGACGATAGACACCCCAGTCAAGATGTCTCCAGGAATGATTTTTCCTTGCTATGGTTGAATGGCAGCTTGAAAAGTATTCTCGGCTCGAATAAGAACCGTTTGAGCAACAAAGGAAAGTTGCGTGCAGTTCCGTGGTGTTGCAAATGCATGGGCTGGTGAAGCTTTCTTACAGTGCTTGTATTTCTTTGTGTGCGTGCCACCTTGTAGGCTCCTGGACTCACTTGACGTTCTCAATACTCCAACGCTCTTGGCAGAGCCAACTTGCCAGATGTTGGGCGTCGCTAAGCAGCAAGCCACTTCCAGCCAGCCGGATTCTGAGAGACGGCTGACTTAGAATCCTTCCGTCCCCCGAATGACATTGCTGCCTTCAGGCGCTACGACCCTAAGAATCCCGCGCAGAAGCGGGGGCCCTCGGCGCGGCTTGCTCGCCGTTGTCGAACATGTCGTTATGTGCAGAATGAACACAGGCAGAGCCGCTGGAACTAGCGGTGAGCAAGGCAAATGTTGAGCAACTCAGTATCTTTTGCTGCAGCACCTGGCGATTGGTCTCTTTGCCGCGCCCGCCTGCAAGCGGGAGTCTGGCATTCTACCCCTACACATCTAAGGATCTGGTTTAGCTGGGTCCACGTTTGCGACCATTCCTCAACGGCCCACGGGTCAGTGAAGGACACGAGGCACGCCATTTTGATGTCCTTCGTTTGCGTTATCACCAGGGACCCGCAACGAGAAGACCTGCAAGCATCAGAATCCTCGTTGTCACTTTTTCGCCCACTCCATACTGTAGGTCCCAGTGGTTCTCTTGGCTTTGCTGACTGCATACTCATGTAAGATTTAGGCCTTGGGTGTGTCGTTTTGTGGGTACCTTGGGGTTGGTTTTTGGGAGATGGATTCTCCCCACCCATTTGTTGGGGGGTCTGGCTTGTGTCAGACCCCATTTACTGCTTTCGGCTTGCCCTGTTTTCGAGGCGGCGCCTGGCAGTGGTGCTGGGCCTGCCACTGGGCGACCCTGAGGGGAGCGCAGTGTCAGGGCCCTGAGCCTGGGAGGGGAGGGATGGTGATGCATTTGCCAAGGGTGATGCTATGGGGCCGGGAGGTGTTTTCGGCCAAGTGCCCCGAAAGGGCTCGAAGGTCAGACACGGTTGGCACAAGAGCATCGCTTTCGTTCCACGAGGGAACAAGGGAACACAGCTCTCAGGCTTCGGCAATGCTTTTCTCACAAGAAAATGGATAGAAGGCCTCGCATCCGTTTAGTGGGGATATCTCTTCACCTTCGGCCCCGCAACCAGCCGCATGAGGAGCTCGCAAAACGAGGCGCCTCAAAATGTTCCATGAAACCCTCGACATGGATGGATGGTAGTGGCGCCCCCCAAACAAAACCCGAAAAGGCCCATGGTCTTCCAAGTCATTTCGAGCGAGCCGCGGACGAGAGACGAGGATACGAGCCGATCCGAGCAGGATCAAAGTCCCGAACCTTGGAGCCATGATCTCCGCCTTCTGCGAGACCATGGCGCGGGTTGAGCAGAATCCCGCGCTACCGATCGGACAGCGGGTTGATTTGGGCCTCGGATTCGTTGTGGTTTGTGCCAATCTTCGGAAATGCCCTGCCTGGTCTCATTTCCGGCTGCTTCTTTCGTGTGACAGTTTGGATTCACACCTTGGCGCATATCATACTTATAGCTTTGCAAGCCATTCTCTGGGTTCTGTGGGCTTGATGGCTCTTTCTGTATTGGTGTTTCGGGGCTGACCAAAGCGGAGAGCCGGCAGGCGATAGCCTTTGTCAATCTCATCCAAGCCATGTTCGACGTGATCCTGATAAGGCGGGCGTGGGCTGGGCGGCTCTCAAAAATCGTGCAGTCATGTGCAGTCGTAAATCTGAGGAAGATGCAGCCTGATCGCAAGACAAGAGCTTTATACTCGTAGCTTGAAAAAGGCAAGCGATCAAGATCTTGTTCTTTGGACTTCCGTGCCCCGCTCGTCAAAGCCAGCCATTCCTGGATCAGATCTCAAATAAGAACAAACCACGTGGGAAAGAACACTCCCAAAAGGGACAAGATTACACAACATGTGGGAAAGAAACGTTCCCCAGCTGCAACGCTTGAGTCTTTCAAGCCTTTGAACCCTTTGCACTTGTGGGGGAGCTCATTTCTTTCGGTTGTCGGGGTATCATGGTTGCCGTGCCCACAAGTTTTGAAGTTTGAGGGCTTCGCATTCTCGCGCATTCGATTTCCTTAATTCAGCCCCTCCCCCGCCGAACGTGACGATCCGCGCCCTCGAGGTTCGCCTTTGTCAGCATTGGCGACCGGAATCCCAGGATCTAAGCAGCCAATAGGAAGCTAGCTTTGAGGGCGGCTGAAGATAGGCCAGGTAAACATGAGAAGCTGTCGACCGTGGGCTTGGCTCAGCGTGCTTGATTGTACGTGCTTGTTCATTGAAGCGGAAGAGCAGTATGCTCCGATCGAATGTTGCGAATGCATGATTTCTCAGACTTCGTGATGCTCAGTATCTTGGGGCGATGGGGTTCAAATCTTGCCGAAGCTTGTCGAAGGTGCCCAAGCGAAAGTAGTTGATGGAGGGTGTACAAGCGGTTTCTCAAACTGGGTGACGAGTTTCAAGATGCCCCCCTCTGGCCCAACAACTAACTGCCCTGCTTTTCGTCTTACCATCGACTCATCAAGGTTCCTACGTCATGTGATGTGCCCCGATTTAGGCATCCAGGGATGGATGATTTGGTGTCGTTTCCTTGCCAGACAAAGTTGGCCATGAGTGCCTCCACGTCAAGTGGCAAAACCCAGCGCCGAAGAAACCCAGCGCCGAAGCCTGGCTTTGCGAGTTGCATGTTTGCTTGGAGCCTTGGCTTTTCATGGTTGGATTCCCTTGATAGTCCCCCAGCCGCTGGCTTCCTGCGATAGCTTGGACAATTCTTGGCTTTCCCATGCGCGCTTTGCGCCTTGCGACATTAGGCTGTGGACATCAGGCTGTCCGCACTGGACATTGTCATCAAGGCGCGGCGTGTGGGTGTGGATGGGACACCGCCGTCGATCTAAAGAGGGGTTTGACCCCCGTTCACCGCCCCGACTACCTAGGCGATCCTTCTACACCGGGCATTGTTGGGCCAAAGCCCAATGTTGACAAGACTCTGTCTCTTTTAACCCTAAGAACTTGGATCCAGGGATTCCGCTTCAGGTGCCAAGCTTCGGGGTGGACCTGTCCGGCCTGTGGGGCGCTCAAGCGCCGGAAGGGGGGTTTTGCTGCGTGGACAAAATGCAGGATTCATGAGGGAGAGTTCGTCCATGTCCATTGTCTCTGTGTGTATGGGTTTAAGATCGTTCATAAGCATATACTCACATAGAATCCAATAGAATTCTCGTAGATTGTCGGTATTTTGCTTGTCCATGGTGCAGCTGAACACGATTCAAAGAAAGAAGGGTGCTGGCTGACTTCCAGCCATGCTGAAGTTTCCGCTGAAGCCACAAGGGGCTGAACACTGATTGTCTCATTCGAAGCAAAGCAGATAGTATTGCGGGAAAGTGAACATCAAACAATTGACAGCGAATGACTCAAGCTTGCAGAGAGAACGGGAGAGCATACATCAGATTCAGATGTCTAAAGCCGACGCGCCATGCACGAAGGCCTGGACGCTTGCCTGCCTTGGAGCTATGGTCCGGGTTTCAAGTTTATATTGTTTTCAAGCAGCACACTAACGACGCTGGACCTTGTCTAGAAAGAAGACGAAGACTGGGGCGACTCGCCAATCTTTCTATGACAATGTGTCTTTCTTGTTGCCAGGTCAGGTCAACAACTTCAACCCTTGCACAGACAACCGCCTGAAAACGGCCGGCGCAAATGGCTAATTCGTCGGAAAAGGTACTCACTTGGTGTGCGGCAATGCGGCAACTTGGAAGCTGACATTATTGCATCAACAGGAGGCTGTGTTAAGCTACCATTTAGTGGCTTTCTTCTCTAGACGTGACTCGAGCATCCTCAATCCAGCAACTCCCCCACCTGCGTGTGGCGCCATCCCTGGCAAAGCAGAAATTCCTCCCGGCTGTGAAAACGCCGGGCACTCGGCTTCCGCTGAGGGCAGCGATCCTTTACGACATTGCGACGCTGCGGACTCAGGATAGCACAGTGCTGGAGGTTCCAGATCATGCCCCTAGCCTTGACCAAAAGAAACACTGGCCATAACTTGATTCTGATTGCTCAGCCTTCTGCTCTGATTCGCGTTGACTAGGTACAAAATTCAAGCTTTACGGCCAACCCCCTACAAGCCACATTATGGCGAAGGCACTCAGCTTTGACAGGACCCGCATTGGTGACGCAACAGGTGTTCTTTCATTGCGAGGGGTCATACTGGGCGTCTTGTTCAGACTTCGGGGTTTTCGCACACTTCAAGAGCATGTGCCAGGAACGGCTTTGGCTCCCTGCCAGAATTCTGAGCGTCTTGTGAATCGCTTGCGAGCGACAGTTGTCTAAAGCCGACCTTTCAACCTTTTGTTTTTTCCTTTTTGACCTATTTATAGTCAAGGTCCTCAAAGGCTAGCCTTTTGTTTCCAGGTCCTTTAGGCAAGTAAGGATGTCATCAATCCTTCCTCTCTGCCCAAGATCCGAATCATTGGTGTACTCTTGAAGAGCTTTGAAGTGAGCTGTCAATTGACAAGCATATTCGAAAGAGCACTTCAGTTAAAGCAAGACGTGTGTCCCAACCACTCTGTTGCCAGCCACCCAGATGGCCGACCTGCAGCGGGGAGGTAGCTCCTGCGCCTCGCTGAGGATAGCAGAGCGCTTCTATTTGGCTGTCATGGCCACCATGTTCGTGGGCACCCCTCGCTGCGAAGGACACAGTGGGGCCGGAGTGGTGAGCAAGCCTGCGGTTGGGGGTGGGGGTTGGCGTGGTTGTGTCCGTCATTCACGATGGCTGCTTGGTGCATTCTCACTATTTTCCTTATGTGACATTATGTGAATACAAACATATTTTCTCACTAGTTCCTGTACGCAGCAACCATTGTTAATTGTCATGTTCCTTTAGATGCTTTCTGTTATCAAAGTTATTTCTTTGGAGACCTAGGGCTAAAACGAGTCCTTCACCAGGCTCATTAGGGTAGCCCCTGATACAGTACCCCTCCGAAATCACCCAGATCCCCATGTATTCTATTAGGGTGGGTATGCTGCTTATTTGTCTTATGTAGAAAGAAATCATTGCCAACTCATCCACCCACTCCCACCCACAACCCACACCCACCCACACCCACCGTACCCACCCACACCAACCCACACCAACCCACACAGACACACGCACGGACGCCCACCCACACCAACACACCCGCGCACACAAACATAAACCCACTCGCACACACACACACACACAGACGCGTGCATGCACACGCGGACACCCCCACCCCCACCCCCACCCGCACCCCCACACCCACACATACACACAAACATACAAACACACAAACACGCAAACACACACACACACAAACACACAAACAAACGCAAGCAAACACACACACACAAACACACACACACACACAAAAAAAGAAACACACACCAACACACCAAATCACAAACACACACACACACAACAGGCACAAGCACACAAGCACAAGCGCACAAGCGCACAAGCGCACGAGCGCACACGCACACAAGCACACAAGCACACGAGCACACAAGCACACAAGCACACAAGCACACAAGCACACAAGCACACAAGCACACAAGCACACAAGCACACAAGCACACGAGCACACAAGCACACAAGCACGCAAGCACACAGGCACACAAGCGCACAAGCACACAAGCAATCAATCACACAAGCACAGAAGCAATCAAACACAAGCACACAAAGCACGCAAAGCACACAAGCACAGAAGCACACAGGCACACAGACACACAAAACAAACAAAGCACACAAAGCACAAGCACACAAGCACACAAGCACACAGGCACACAGGCACACAAGCACACAAGCAATCAAACACAGGCACACAAGCACACAAGCAATCAAACACAAGCACACAAGCACACAAGCACACAAAGCACGCAAGCAAACAAGCACACAAGCGCGCAAGCGCGCAAGCAAGCAAACACAAGCACACAAGCACACAAGCAACCAAGCACACAAGCAAACACGCGAACACACAAACGGACGCCAACACAAACACACACGGACACACAAACACAGACACACACACACACAGACACAGACACACACGCACGCACACACACACACACACCCACCCACCCACCCACCCACCCACGCACGCACGCACGCACGCACGCACTCACGCACGCACGCACGCACACAGACGCGCACACACGCACACACGCACACACGCACACACGCACACCCTGCCTTCGCAAGCACGCACACACAAGCGCACTAGCAAAGCACAAGCACACACACACACACCAAAACTACACACAGAAACACAAAAGCACACAAACACAGCCTAACACACGTGCAAGAACAAACGCACACACACACACAAACACGCACAAAAATCAGAAACACACACAGGCACAACCACGCACAAAATCACAAACACACACACACACACACACCAACAAAGAGACAAAGAGAGACACGCGCACACACGTAAACACAAAGACAAACACAGCAATACACACAAAACACACACACACGACCACAAACACACAACCGCCCAAACACGCAAACACAGGCGAACACACAAACGGAAACCAACGCACGCACACAAACCACACAGACAGCACACACACACAAACCACACACACGCACACGCACAAAACACAAACACAGACGAACGCACACAAACCGACAAACACACGCACACAAAAGCACACACGCAAACCCACACACACACAAACAGACAACACACACACACACACCACAACACAACACAACACAACACAACACAACACCACACAAGACAACACCACACAACACACAACGCACAACACACAACACACAACACACAACACACAACACACAACACACAACACACAACACACAACACAACACGCAACACACACAACACAACACGCAACACGCAACACACAACACACAACACACAACACAACACACAACACACAACACACAACACAAAACACACAACACACAACACACAACACACACACAACACACACACACAACACACACAACACACACAACGCACAACACACACACAAACACACAAACACACACACACACACACACTCACACACACACAACACACACACACGCGTGTCAACACACACACACACACGCACACATGTCAACACATAATCATAAACACGCAAAATAACAGCAACAAGCACATCCACAAACAAAGGCGCACACACACAAACACAGGCACACACACGCAAGCATACACACAAACAAACACACACACACACACAGCAACGCAACACACACACACACACACACGCACACACACAAACACAAGCCCACAAACACACAAACACCCAAACACGCAAACTGGCAAACACGCGAGCACACAAACGAACACCAACACACACACACAACCACACAAACACACACACGCACACAAACACACGCGCACAACAACAACAAGACACACACACCCACCCATCCATCCATGCACGCAGGCACGCATGCACGCACGCACCCGCACACACACACACACTCACTCACTCACTCGCTCACTCACTCACTCACTCACACACACACTCACACACACACACACACACGCGTGTCAACACACACACGCACACATGTCAACACATAAACATAAACACGCAAAATAACAGCAACCAGCACATCCACACACAAAGGCGCACACACACAGACACAGGCACACACACGCAAGCATACACACAGACACACACACACGCACACTCACACCAACGCAACACACTCACACACACACACACGCACACACACAAACACAAGCCCACAAACACACAAACACCCAAACACGCAAACAGGCAAACACGCGAGCACACAAACGAACACCAACACACACACAACCACACAAACACACACGCACCCAAATACACGGACACACACACAAGCACACACAAAAATACACAAGCACATACAAACACACGCGCACAACAACAACAACAACAACAACAACAACAACAAGAACGACAAGAACAACAAGAACAACAAGAACAACAAGAACAACAAGAACAACAAGAACAACAAGAACAACAAGAACAACAAGAACAACAAGAACAACAAGAACAACAAGAACAACAACAAGAACAACAAGAACAACAAGAACAACAAGAACAACAAGAACAACAAGAACAACAAGAACAACAAGAACAACAAGAACAACAAGAACAACAAGAACAACAAGAACAACAAGAACAACAACAACAACAACAACAACAACAACAACAACAACAACAACAACAACAACAACAACAACAACAACAACAACAACAACAACAACAACAACAACAACAACAACAACAACAACAACAACAACAACAACAACAACAACAACAACAACAACAACAACAACAACAACAACAACAACAACAACAACAACAACAACAACAACAACAACAACAACAACAACAACAACAACAACAACAACAACAACAACAACAACAACAACAACAACAACAACAACAACAACAACAACAACAACAACAACAACAACAACAACAACAACAACAACAACAACAACAACAACAACAACAACAACAACAACAACAACAACAACAACAACAACAACAACAACAACAACAACAACAACAACAACAACAACAACAACAACAACAACAACAACAACAACAACAACAACAACAACAACAACAACAACACACAGACACACACACACACACACACCCCTATGCATCCATGCACGCAGGCACGCATGCACGCACGCACTGGCACACACACACACACACCCAATTCGCCGGCCTCCTGAAACATGTGAAAGTAGTCATTTGTTTTTGGAGAGTGGTTAGGGAATTTGTCTACAGTCCACAGTATGTTTTCCAATGTGTGCTGGGTCTGTGGCAGGACCTGTGGTGATCTTATCCTCTTGCTTCCTGCTGGCGTGGGATCTTGGACGCAAGCCATGTGGCAGGACTGGTGAAGGGCTGATCCAATGAGACAGGCTTCCCTCATGAGATACAGGTCGGTCCGGGCGAGCAGTACACAGACAGATGACGATTAGCTGCTGCTTCAGGCGTAAAGATCAAACACAGTACCCGTATCCAGGGTGCGCAAAATCAGTTTGTTCAGTCAAGAGGTAATCAGTTTGGCGTTGTGCCTAGACAGATATAGGTGACAGAAGGATGAATGGATGGGTGGATGGGTGGATGGGTGGATGGGTGGATGGGTGGATGGGTGGATGGATGGATGGGTGGATGGATGGATGGGTGGCTGGATGGATGGGTGGCTGGATGGATGGATGGGTGGACGGATGGCTAGATAGATGTGTACATGTATGTGTGTATACATACATATATATATGTATAATGCAATACGTGTATGAAAGCAGGAAGGAGTACATGCTTTGCGTTTGGCGTCACAATGCAACTGTTGAAAGAGGCAGCCGATACTTGCAGCCACAGTACAAGCATTTTGTGGTGACCTATTTACAACGGTCTCTCACCTGCCCCAACAGTTCAGAGGACTTGGGCTGCCAGCAACAAACGTGGGCTGTGGTTTGCATTTATTAGCTCGGAGTCCCAAGTTCGCAAGCAATCCACGGAAGATCATCCCTGCTGTTTTCATCTCCGGATCTGACGGAAAGCTGGCAAAACCAGAACGGCCCTAGCGCAAGGTAGCGCAAGGGCACAGACAGTGACACACATGCGCTACCCATCGTGTGCCGTCCTCCCAGGTCATCACCCTGCTGATGCCGCAGCCTGAAGCGTCGCGTGCGTCACGGCGCGCGTCACGTGCGGTTTGGGCAAGTCCCAACTCCAATTGGGTGGTTTATGTCACTTTGGTTTACCTTGAACAGCCTCAAACACGGAAAAATGAGCTCCTTCCTTTTGACACCCTGTGTGCCACCGAAAATATCATCGTGCCACGGTCAACACTCCAGGTAACTGTAACGGCCTGGACTTTCCTTGATGTTTCTTTGCTCCGAGAGAATGCCAATTAGTAAGCCGGGGTTGTTCTGCGGAGTTGTACTGTCCACGAGATTCTTGATTATTGCAAGTGTCAAAGATGAACAAACAATTCATGGTCATTGGCAGCAAACTCAAGATTCTTTGCTCGCAGCATCTAGGGAACGCACATTAGACACACATTGCCTCGGAATTTATTAGATTGTAGCCGACTGTGCGCCAAGGGTGCGCTGGCTCAACTACGACTACTTTGGCGTGCTCACGGCGGGAGCCCCAAATCGAGGTCACTTGCAATATCACTGGCAATATCTACGGGGACTCCTCACTGAAGGAACTGGGAGGCTTCCATGCAACTTTTGAACAATGGTCCTCAGTTCCGGAATCAACACAGGAGGCCTTCCATGATGAAGGAGACTCTGTTCAGGGGATTCTTAAAGATGACCTTGACCGCCTGGGGTCTGGTGGTGACTTGCTGAAGCATTTGCTTGTCTAATTTCAGTGTCTATGGTAAGCTCTGGTCAGCACAGGGGCTGGTGCATAGGGTGTATGGTTGCAGCTTGCAATCCAAGGCTTGCTGATTTCACTTGTTGTTTTGGCTATTGATCATCATGCTTTCCACAGTAGTGCCTTCCTTGAATGATCTTGCAAGAGAGAGTCCCCAGAGACACGCTCGAGGCATGCGCTCTGATGTGCCACTTGTGCGTTGATTTTACGCTTCCATCCAGCTGGTCGCAGGGAGGGTCCCGACAGAAGCCCGTAGACCCCCTTAGATTTGTACGGCTTTTGGTTGGGGTTGTGCTCCTGCGGCCTTTTCCAACTGCAAGACCGGCAAGTTGTTGAACTTTAGGGTTCGTCCAACGCACCACGCCACGAAGCCCCTTCTGTTTGCATTCCCCTACAGAGCTACAGCTTTCCTGGCCTTGGACAACTTCTGCCCTTTCAGCATCCTGCTCTTCACGGCTTGCTTCTTTCATGCTTCTTTCCGCCCTTTTTCGCCCACGCAAAAGCTTGGCCCAGGCTGCCAAGTACAGTGCCCAGAAGACTCGGCCCACCTTCCAGAAGACCATGGCCTGGTGCTCAGATGGGACCTGGAGACCAAGCTTGCTTTCCAATGCCTGTTCGGACAAGACGCATGGGCAGAGGTGGCCACTCTTGCCAACAGTCGGCGTGGATCTCTGGAAAACAGGGTCATAGGTTAGATGGCCATGGGTCAAAAGCCCGCACCCCCAGTGAACATCCCAATCCCCACTAAAATAGGTTCTAAAATGGGTGGTGCACCTTCCCCAAAAATCCCATTGGTTTTGACCCACAGCCAGATATTTCGCTTAGGTAGAAATCAGCTGCCACATCTGCCAGAAACCAGACACCTCCGGCTCGATTCAAGATCTCAAGGCTGTGGGCATCACCACGGGGGCGGGCCTCTCAGGTGGCTTTTGCTGCTTGCGGGTGGTGGGAAGGGAGCGTTTGGGGATAGAGGAAAGCAGAGGGGAGGGTTTACAGGGCTCATTCCAGTTCCCATTCCCGGCTGACCAGCAAGTCAAGTTCGCGGCTTTCAATGCAGTTGTGCATGTCCCGTTTCGCAACATTTCAAGGAAAGACCTTACAGTGCATCTTTCAATCGCCCGGACACATATGCCAACAATTGCGCAAGTGAAAGGCTTGAGCGGTGCATCGCGAAAATGCACAGTGGCCTGAGTGGTCAAACCCAATTGGCGACGCCGGTGTTTTGATACACAGCTTGAATGTTCACCTTCCCATCTTTGACCATTCCCATTCTTGTCACGTGACCCAATCTGTGATAGCTTGGCATTTGGATAGAGCTAACAAAGGAAAGCACAGGCAAGCTGCATGCGGAAAGCTGCAGTATGTCGTTTTGTTTGCGAGTTCAAAGTTCTCGCGGTGGAGCATTGTTTCCTTTGTGCAGAGATTCCCTCAAGGGAAAAGGAAGGCGTCATATGTCTGGCAACTCTCCGCTGTGACCGGAGGTTCAGGTGAGTGCAGTCTGCCATTTGGAACCGTTTTAAGAGGCTCCTTTCTCGGAGACAGTGTTGATTGGTGACTCATGGTTACTGCATGCGGAATCTGACAAATGAAACATTACTGTATATAGACTGCACACAGGTGATGGAGACTCGCGTGTCCACGGCTCTGTTTGGCAAAACTCAGGGTCGCCCGAGCAGCCAAACGAGTCTCGGTGAGCTGTTTCCGTGTCGGCCTCCGTGGCCAGAGCGTTAGAAACTGACCGGCAGTAGCGGGTCCCCGTGGTGAGATTCTCTGAACTTCAAACTTTAGGCTCCTTGAACAGGGTTCCTTTCATCCCCCTTTGTGTTGGTTTGAGTCACTAGTGTGAGTGTCTTTTTCTGGGGAACATGTAGAGACAAGTATAGGGAACCCCGTTGGGTCGTGAAAGGGGAAACTAGGAGCCTGTCACAAGTGGTGACATGCTCCGTTCAAGAGCTTCGGGCAGTACTCTCTGCGCTGATGACCTTGAGGTGCAGAGTCTCATCTTTATAGGCATGCAGTGTGCGGGCGCCAAGATGCATCAGCTTCTCACCCTTGCGCAGGATATCAGCCAACGGCACTATGTTTGCGGAGCTGGGCAAGCTCGTGTTGAACTTGCTTCGAGAGATGCTCGACATGCCACGGCATGGGAACAATCACGGATGCTTTTCCTGATTTACAAGTGCATCTCAACAAGCGGTGGGTCCCACAACCATGCTTATGAGCACCCTCTAGCTGGCACTTAGGACTTTCCATCTTCCGAACTGCAGTTGGTGCACCGCCTTTCCGTCCTTCAACAATCCCCCACGAATTCTCAATGGTAAGTCATCCCCCTTCACATGGCATTGGGGGAGGGGGGATTTGGTGACCCCTGGAGATCTCTATAGGGAGTCAGCGCCGGCTGGTGAAAGGCCTGATGTTAGTCTGCACCCGGGCCCTGACCTTGGTGGAGATTGATCCCTTCAAGGCGGGTCCCCGCTCTCACCACAAACGCGCTGGCGCAGTGGGGTGGGGGAGTGGCGGGGGGGGGGGCAAGTCAATGCAGCCACTTGTGACATACTCGGGACAAGTTAGGGGTCGTCAGAGGATACAAGTAGGGGTAGAGCTTGCTTTATGTTGCTGCTATCACCAAAGATTCCCACTCCAGGCACAGGTGACTCTTGATTTGTCGGCAACTATCAAAAGTTGACCAGCAATCTGCCTGATGTTGGCTTGGCACACACGAGAGGTGGAGCTTCACTGTCTCATTTAGAATGACAACGATGATTTGCGTTGTGTGTGTGTGTGCGCATGCTTGTTTGTGCGGCTTCGAAGCGGCACTGCTGTTTTCTGGTCTTCTGATTGAACCGTTTCTTAGCGGTTGGAACACATGTCTTTGTCTTGCTGGGTTTCGGCCATGGCGGAACGTGGGGTAGGGCGCGAAGAATGGAGGCTCAAAGGGGTACCCGAGCAAAACACCAGGTCACCGAAAAGAAGGCTTCGCTACAGAGCTCAGTCTCATGTCTGATGTGCCCACGTCCAGGAGAGCAAGGGCTGGACCTGTCCTTACAAGGTCAGCCGGAGAGTACGAGGGAGAGGGAGGGAGTGCGCGCGCAAATTGCACGCTCCGCTTTGTAGAGTACCTTGACCCAAGCAAGATCGGCGCACCCAATGGGTTGGATATATTTTGGCGAAGACGTGCTTGGGCCGTTCAGAACTTTCGCGAAAACCTGCTCACACCAAAGGCTGAAGGGACTAGTTCGGCTGAAGGGACTAGTTCCTGGCTATGCCTGCACCTTTGGTCGTTGGCTCGCAGTCGTGGAGCAGAATGACACCTTGGCAATAGCTCATCATGCATTCCCAGCCAGCAACTCCATCTAGTTTCTTTCCCGGAAGAAAGGCTTTCACGATGGCATAATTTCGGGTCCTCTTGAAGTCCGGGAGTTCTACGCATCCCTTACAGTTGCCAAGCCACAGCCGTTCTTGATAGGCAAGCGAGGCATGCAAACTTAGGGGGAGACTGTCGGGGTCAGGCAGGATCCTTGGATGTTGGCATGCCGCACCGGGGAGGACGATTACATCTCCGTGCTCACGGGACGGATGTTCCTCTCGGCTATGGCCGCGCACTCAGACCGCATGGATTCGTAGACCACCGCTTTAGAAGCGCGGCAGGGAAATGTCATGATAGGGAAATTGTGGTTATTGCTTGCTTTGATGTGTTACTAGAGGAAAACGTGGCAAGCGTCTCTTGATTTGATGGGAACAATCAAGATTGGATGATTGAGCAGGCAGATGCATACGTGCATAGTTTTTGGTGGAATTCCAGATTCGATGGATTGAATTAGTTGTTGCCAATGGCTGAGATTTCAACACACCAACTCAGCATCATGATGACAGACATTGGACGCATTTGGGGCGGTTCGTGCAGCGGGCAAGGCCTTGGTCACTCTCATCATCACCTTCCTGTGCGCAAACGGGCCCTGGGCTTGGGTGGGTATCTCCCAGGGCGGCTGGACGGCTGGGTGTCAGATGAGCTTCCGTGTCCTGCCATTGCCTTTGCTTGAAGGTGGGCAATAATTTGATTTCTTTCAAAACTTTTGGTCCCTTGTTGGGGCGAACAAAAGGCAAGCATGGTCCCTGTGTTCTGACCAACAATATGGTTTGGCGCACCTCATCTTCCAAGTTGGCTTTAGCTTGTGGAAGCCCTGGTGGCACAAATACGTGGTAACCAATGGTACGCTGTTTTGACAGTGGCCTGCAAGGTCACGTTGTGTGGCTTTTCGTTGAAGCTCGCAAGTTGATCCATCAAGCAACTTTACTGGCGTGCTGTTAGGCAGGCTGGCAGTCTGGCAGAGAGCCAAGCCTAGCTGATGTGTGGCTGCAAAGCCTCGGAGTTGCAACGGATTCTCGAGGCCATCTCAGGAGATCACTGCAACATGATTGAAGGGACGCAGCAACAGTGTATCAGGATCGTTGCCTTCTCAGTTCTTGATCTATGATACTTACATATTTTGGCAAGAATCCGATCATGTCCTCATTGGCATCCAATCATCTAGCTAAATCACTTGGCCTGCAGGATTCGTTCGAATCAATTGGAGCAAAGCAACCCCCAGGCACTTCATGGGTCAAGAGTACATCGTCCGAGATTTCAGCGCCGAGCTCAGGAATCCTTGAAATGTTTGCTGCGTTGAAGAATCTGATGTGAAGTTTGATATTTGGCACACCGAGCGGGTGAAGGGCGCTTCGGGCTCCTTTTGGGGCTCCCATTAGGGTGCTCTCTAAGTGAGGGACGCAGATCTTCATGAGGGTTCAGGACTGACATTAGACTGGCAACTGCACATCCGGAGGAACCTTGGGCAAGACTTTCATGAGTTTGTGTTGCAGTCTTTCGGATCTTATGAGTGGCTTGAATCGCATTTATCAGTTGAGCCGTGCGGCTGAGGGTTGCTATTTTCATTTTAACTCTTGGCAGGTTAAACAGCCGGCATATGGGCAGCCGGCGTTGCCAGGGTCGCATTGTTTCAGTCGGGGCAACAGTATTGGATGCACCTCTTCTCTTTCTGCTGAACAGCCGTCACAGTTGGCACTTGGGTGATGAATTGTTTGGTTCTACAAACAGATGAGTTCAAGATCGCTTGCAAGAGAACGCAGCCAGTAAAGCAGAGTACCAGGTTTTGCGCGTGCAACTAGCGTATGCTGCCGGCCTCTTTCTGCCTCGCGTGGTGGTTGAGGCAAAAAGGTGGGCATGGATCTGAACAAGTTGGATCCGGACAATGAGCAGGGCGCTGAGTTGTCGGCCGCTAGGGAGCAGCAGTAGCCTTTTCTAGCAGGAGCTCTTCATGCATTGAGTAGAACTAACGGCAGGCTTGGAAAGATTGAGCAGCAGCTCCTACCTGTGAAGATTGGTTCGGGGCAGGGCTCGATCTCTATTGGGTGCATTGCAGATCAACCTGTTTCTTTGGCGCTTGCTATTGAGATGAATTTGCCCACTGATGGGAACCTGCGATGGCGAGTGATTCTATCACCGGCACGCACTACTTGCAGCAAACAACACATAATGTTAAGTTAATTTAGTTTTAGAAGTCAGCTCGTTGCCCGAGCATTGGCATCGTCAAGCAGAAGCAGTTGAGTCGAAACCTCCTACACACCTGGGTTGGATGTCTTAGCTGAGGATGTAGGCGAGAATGAGCTACACCCCCAAAGACCGGCCTCCACAAGATCGGCTACCTGTGGAAGCAGAGCGAAGTCACCTGAAGTTACTTTTCTGTTTATGCCGCAAGGGTGGCATATTTTTTTTAAAGCGCCTTTAAAGGGCCCCTCACCAAATGATCATACAACTGACAGGCAAGGACATCTTCATGACATTCGGCTGGTTGCTCCGTGACGCACTCAACGAGTACTTGAGGTCCTTTCCATGTAGCTTAGCTTGCTTTTAGGCGGCTTGCTGTTGCTTCTTCATGTTGTAGCGGTCAATGCTCCCACTGTCAGAGTTGCAAAGTCGACTGTACGTGCCGTTCAGGGCGGATGGGGGTAGCAGCTTCATCCGAGTGCAACAAGGCGGGATTCAGACTGGCGGTTGGCTTTCAGCCAGGCCTATGGAGCATCCCAGTCCGGCCAGACCCCACTTTCCGATGAGGCAATTTTTGGATCGACGTAGCCAGTGGCGGTTTGGCTAGCTGTTTACACCAGCAAGTGCATCATGATTGGTCCACCTTGTACGTCTTAAAAACTACTGTATGTTTTAGTGCAGCAGGATTTTGACAGTTTCACCGACTTTGCTCCTGGCAGAACATGGTTCCTTGCAGAACATGGTTAGTTTATACAGTGAGATGTAGGACGATGGGGAAAGCAGCAGCTGGCTGTTGAATGCAGTAAGAAGAACGATTCTCCACGAGGAAGCTTCATGCCAGCATGGCTTAAATGGGTCCGCTTGCAGGCTGAGCTAAGATCGGAACAGCCGTACGCTCCTCATTCTCTTGTTGTGCCGGACAACATGGGACATCGACAGCAGGGTGAGAAGAAACAGCCCAACGCGGCCACGCATCGTGATCACCATGTCTTCGCAAAGCAACAGGTGGCCCCAGGTTGGGGAGCGCCAGTCATGCGTTCCCCAGGGTCAACAGGCGCCGCAGGCCTCACTCCGAGCTTACACGGCTCCGTGTGCTTCCACAGATCCCAGTCCTTCCACGGAGCTTTCTAGATGTGGTGTTCGCCGTCCAGAACAGCTCCTCATTCTATGATGCAAGGCAGCCGTTTGAAGGAGGCATGGCCCATGGCCATCACTTGTATTGGATCTCTGACCATCCCGGGCCTTTTGCCGATTGCATGGAGTGTAAGGGAGCCCCTGGATGTGGCTGGCCAATGGTTCAGCCGGTCTTGACGCGCTTGATTTTGAGCTGGTTGAATTTGGGCTTGGCAAAGCGCAGATTTTGGGGCTTTGCGTTGGTGATCCACCCCAAATCCAGCCTTGCTTTGGACCAGGCTTCTCATCCCTGCGCTTGTTGGAATGGATTTGTCTACATGCACTGGTAGCTTGGGTTTTGTTCTTGGTTCGCTTCACATTTTGGCAGGCGGATGGTGTTTCATGCGGCATGAATGTTTGTGATGGCTCGATACAAGTGACATAACATCAAGTTTGGCACATTCTTACGGCTCGAATGGGATGACTGTTCAACTTGAATGTTTCCATCCCGACTACTTCAACTTCCACTTTATGTTCTCAAGTTGTTTTTTGCCAAATGATTTTGTGTCGCTGTCTTAGGCAACGGCCTTGGTGTCTTCTCCTGTCTTAAATGTTCTTGCGTTGATGCCAAGACGGTTAAGCCCCCAGCTGCAAACTCCGGCTGCTGCCCTGCCCTGACCGAAAACCCTCGCGCGTCGCTTGCGCAGTCTTCAGCATGATCCCCACGACCTTCGGAATTTGGATTGATGGATGGAACGTGAAGGCGTGAATGGGAAGCGGAGGGAAGGTCAAGCTGTTTGCCCCACTCTGTTACGTGCATTGCAAAGGGCATGCTGTTCGTTGGTCATGCTGCCTGGTTTTCTTTGGGTGGCGCACAAAGGCATGGTTTTCGCCTTCTGCATCAAGGCTCCGCAGGATTGTACATCCAAAAGGCTGTTGGACGAAAGGGTCAGTTTCCATGTTTCGCTGACGGGGCCTTTTTGTTCATCGAATGTGGAATGAGACGCGAGTGTTAGTCCATACTTTCCGACAGCTGTCCAGGCCCCGCCTCCTAAAACGGGCATTTGTTGCTGTGGATGGAGAACTCCCACCGAACTTTGGGTCAGACGGTTTCGGGGAATTTTAGCACAAGCTTCATGCAGAACAGGGGTGCTAGATTTTAGGGCTAAAAGGATCAATCAGGCTAGGCGTGGGCCGGATCATCCGGACCTGCCAAGCGCCGAAGCGTGCGCAGGGGCTTCTGCTACAGGAGCGGGCCGAGACCTACGCCGAGGCGGGGATCTGGCCGGGGGATTCAGATCTTTTTCTCTGGGCGCCAGGAACTGGAGTCCTTTGGTTTGGGCCAGGGGCCACAGTGACAAACCAATGGTGCGCACCTTGATTTGTCAGCTCGTTTCTAGCAGATGGCATTGGGCCTTGGGTCAGGACCAGAAAACTCGGAGTGTACATTTGGAGGGTTAGGATTATGGCGAAGCGACAGAGATTTCATGTGGATGAGGATCAGCCTGCTGTTGCACCCCCCCCTATCTGGCTTGATGTCCCACGCACAAGCCCCAGACCGCTAAGGCTGCTCTCCAGGCCCATGGACCTTGTTGAAGCGAGCAGCCGATACATGAGTTACAGACAGCGGCAGCATGTCTGCGTTCACGCCTGGCAGCCTGCTCAAGCCCTCTATGCACTTGACCAGGAGCTCCGCATCCCGACCATTTGCAGGAGCCTGAGGGCTCCCTGGGAAGAGGAAAGTTGCTCTCGCCTTGTCCGGCAACCTGACTCGGCAAGCTCAACTGACACGATTCATGGCTCGTCTAGAAGTACATTCTATGTTTGATGAATGAGCTACAGTATCGGTTTAACTCAGGGTCACAAGCATTGCTGCTGAACATGTAGTATGAGTACCTTGTCCAAGCATCAGCGCGGTCAGCTCTTGGAGTTGAGCTCCTGGGCAACTGATAGTGCTTGAGCACGCCGTGCAAAGGATGAACACCGTGTGTCTATGTGAAACTGTACAGCTTGTTCTCATGGCTTGGCCGAAATCGGGGGGTAACTAATGCAGCTTTCGGTTCAATGGATCATGATTTTGCAGTGTTTTTTTCGGCAGGCTGGCTGGCCTGCAGTGAATATCACAGCAAAAGCTCAAGCCCTTGGGTGAATTGCGACTGCGTTTCTCCTGAACACTGCCAAGAAAAGGCGAATCTCATTTTGCCCAGTCCGATAAGGCAAAGTGATTCCCTACTGCAAAAAGGGGATTCCAGACCTGGAAGCCGAGTTTCTGCTCCGGTTGTGCGACGTGGTTCACTTGCCTCACTAGCCGCGTCGCAATGGCCCATTGGCGCTAAGGCGAAGATTGTGGCAAGCCACACGTGCCATATCTGGAGCTGATGAAGGCTTCAGGCTGGTTGATCAACCTGAATGAGGTTTCGATTTTTTTGATTGTTCCATGCGTGACTCAGCCCCCTCTGGCCAAATTGCTTTGAGAGGTTTCTCGGTCGCATGTCCAGGCCGGCAGCTCAGCCTGGCATACCAGATCTTCCCCTTCGGCGCTGTCATCGGCAAGGCGGGGGCCGAGCTTTGCGGCGTGTCTTGAGGTTGGCAAAGGCGAGCCGAGAATTCGAAAGCAAAACACACACGCAGACTGTCCAAAGGGACACCGAGGAGTGCTACATGACGCCTCCAATGATTGCAGAACAACACAGCCTCAATCAGACACGTCCAGTGGAGGGTCCAGCTGCGATCGAAATGCATTTCGATGCCTGAACACCAGCTCGATGGGTGATCAATCCTTGTCTCTTGCGTCTTTGGAGAACTGGGACAAACAAGTAAATATGTGCTCTTCACAATCGGTTTTGAGGGCCGGACAACATCACTTGGCAAGCGACCGAGCTCACCACTTGTCAACAGCCGATACGCAGGGATTACTGTGGAGGCCAACAGACATCAACAGCATTGTGCCACCGATTCCTGGAAACTCTTGTGTTTGCTTACGGAATCTTGCGGGCAAATGCAGGGCTGCAGTTGTTGGGGTGTTTTGTAAACATGGCTTTAGCACTTCTTTGGTGCCCTGTGAGCCAAACTGCGGCGGCAGGGCGTGTTGCACTTTGAGGCAAGGCTGCCGAGCATTTCCGCACCGGCCGGAGCCGGGCACTCCGAATAGGTGCGGCTCAAAACCCATCATGTATGGCCAAAAAGGGGCCCGCGGCCACACTTTGCGGCTATCTCGTAGACAAGTGATGAGCTAAGGATGACGGCTTCAGCCCCCGATGCTGGGCGTGAGATAGCAACCGTCCAGCTTGGCGCATTGCCTGCACTCTGAAAAGCAATGAGCAAGCAGCATTCGCGTCGCACTTGCCTGAAGTTTTCCCAGCGACCAAGCAGGTTCTGAGCTTCCGGGTGAATGCAATCCAAAGCTTAACTTCGGCCAGGCCTGCGAACGCTTCAACAATCCGCCGCTGCTCTACTGGGGCTCCACCCTGAAGCGGCTCTGGCGAATCTGGGGCCTTTGACTTTTTCACGAGGGGATTTGATGGGACGGCGCAGAGCAGGTCAGGTTTGCGCATTGCGATCGCAAACTTTTGAGCCACTAGTTGGGGACCTTGTGCTTGGGAGTTCAAAGAAATCCTTGGCTGATTGCAGAGTTGGGAGGATTGGCTTCCTTTCCTTCGTAGCGCAAACTTGGGACAGGACATGGGATCCCAGAATATGTCATACGACCATTTACTGAATGTGGCTGGCACGCACGCCGAGTTTGCTTGGCAGGGAAGCCGGAGTTTCGTACATCCGCACTCAGAAGCAGAAACAAACAAAGAGCTTCCAGAACTCCATCTCAGCTCGGCATGGTTGCTCTGGATTTAGAGAAAAAAGGACCTTTTGTAAAGCATGGGATTACAGTCCAAGTTCAATGAGCAAGACGCTTCGTTTGATCCTGTTGGGGCTGCCAGGTGTCTGAATGCCTCCCCTCACATCACCAGCGTCCGGGGCATGCAGGGCCGGAAGATGTCTGCGGGCCAGGCGGGCAAGCCAAGGACAGTTTGGACTGGCAAGGTGCCAGTGGGGCTGTCTCTCTTGTCTGGAACCGGAAAGATCCAGGTTCCGCTGGAACTATAACCTTGATCAATGATTCTTCAGGCTGCTGGATGGACCTGCATCTGGAGTGTGAAAGGACCCCAGTAGTTCTTGCACCAGGATGGGCGCATTCCTGATTCACAAGCTGGGTTGATAGTTCTGGACACCTTGAACCAGCCCTTCGGCTCGTCACTTTCCCGAATCATGGAAGGCGTCTTTGAGAGTTGCCCGGGTCTGTGCAGGCAGCCAAGTTCCGCACGCAGATGTTCATGGCTCAGATGAAGGCGGCGACACGTGCTGCGCAACCTGCCTCGATATTGAGCCCCCAAATACGAAGCACCCAAAGGTGACCCACGATCAAGCACAGGTTCTTTTGGACTGCACCAAAAGGGATGATGCCCATGAAGCAGATTGGCCTGGATTTCACATGCAAGATTGGTGGGAGTGGGTAGGAATCTGGTGGCTCTTGTTGACGCTGTGACAAAAGACAAAACAGATCCAGCGGCTGCACAGCGCCTTTTGGGTACTTTGGTTGATCATAAAGCTTTAGAATTTGCTGAAAGTGTAGATGGCTTGACGTTTTGAAGGGTTGTCATGTAGGGCACTGAGGTTTGGAAATTTACTTGGGATGACTTGGAATGGTACAGGGTGCCAGGTCCATGTTCGCGGACCCTGGAAAGCCTTCAGGTTGCCGGCAAGACCTCCAGACGGAGCGAGACTGTCAATATAACAAGACGCATTTGTCAGAAGGACAAGTTGGATTTACAGAACACTAGGACAATCACGACTAAAGGACACCTGGCAGGCGGCAGAAGCATCAGTTTTTTTTGATGGTGGCATGTCTCCTCCCTCATTGCACTTTGTAGCATCAATTTGATGCCCAATTGACATTGTCAGTTTTATCATGTGCCTTCAGGTGGACCACCAAGGGAATCTGCCTGTTCCTGAAAGCGGCCTCATCCCTTTCTCTACTTGGCCTTTGCATGGGTGCTACACACAGTGTGGCAACAGGCCAAGAGACTTCGGCCAAAGGGTCAAGTGTTTGCAGTCAATTGTGAGCCCTGAGCTGTTTGGAGTTCTGCCACATGGAACAGTACTCAACTCTAGGGCTGTCATCACAAACGCCCGTTGAACTTTGCCTAGGTCGCATTGGTGTCGATGTCCTTCCCTTTTCCTAGGCGACACTTGACCCATGAGAGGCAGAAATATCGTTTGGCTTGAGTGCTGACAATACGTGCTGAATTGTTTTAATCAGTTTGCTGCCAGGCGTTTGGTAGACATGTTCAACCAGTCCCATGGTTTTGCACTGACAATACGTGTTGATTTTTTAAAGCCAGTCCCACGGTGCACCCTTTGAATTTCCTTCACCAGTCGGATGGACATGCACCGAAGCACTCGCTTCAAGCCATCCTTTTGGCTTCGGAAGGACCGCGGCCTGCCTCTCCTTCAGCGGATCGCGGCGGTGAGCATGTGCGCCATTCTGTGCTTCGCGGTCTCGTGAGGCGCAGGTCCAGGCTCGAAAGTCAAAGCAGGAACCACGGGGAAGTTGTTGGTAGTACTTGTTGTCGTTGCTAGTGTCGGTTGTTGCTGAAGTATGGCAAAAGTTGTTTGAGAACATGTTGAATTTGGCTACGAACTACTGTTGCTTGCGAATCTGTAGCCTAGTAGCAGGTCCTTATTGGATCAGGGAGTTTCAGGAGCTGCGAGCATGTCTCAGAGACATGTTCCCAATTGTTTGGCTTTGCTGGAACCAACCGTCAGACATGATTCGGACTGTCCTTGGCTTGAAACCGAATGCCTGGGTGTTTGAAGGAAGGGATCATGTTGTGAACGGCATGCTCGGTTCCCAGCGGCCTGCAACGTGTGGTGCAATTGTTTTGTGAACTCATGCACCTATAACGAGTGCCCCGATTTCTAAAGCCACATCTGAGCACCCCGACTTGGATGATGTGCCGTTCTAGCAAAGCCTGTTGCGTCTTTGACGAGGTACTTTACGCTCATCTGGTTCACTGTCATGCTGACCGAGGACAATGTCCGCGCCCACAGCAACGCAACAATGCATTGTCAAAGAGAGGTTGTGTTGAGGAGTTGCTGGTGACATTGCAGTTTGCAGACTCTTGCGGAGCCAATTTGCTGGTCATGCTTGCTTTTATCTTGGCACACAGTTGGTTCCCTCCTTCATGAAAACAGACCATGGTTTGGAAGTAGCTGTTGGAAAATAAGATGCAGATCAGGCATTTTCTGGTCCAATTTCAGCCCTTGAGCTTTACTTTCATATTCATGTACGTACTGGTATCTAATCTTACAGATAGATCATCACGAAAGCTAGCTTTAGCTAGCTGAAGTTTCTCCTTGCGTAAGCAAGGTAAGGGGCTCGAATGCCGAAAGATTGATTTTTTCAATTATTTGAGCCAAAAAGATTGAAAAACATCAATTATTTAGACCCCCCCCCCTCCCCCCCCCCCCCGGGTCTCAGGCTCGATTCCTCCCTGGTCCATCCCCCCCCCCCGGGCAGTGGCTCAGTGTTCAGCAGTCTCGGTTTGCCCGTTTTGGACTTGGTGCTACGAACTTTTACATGTTCCACCGATTCAGCTTGTTCATTTGAGACCTCAGTCTTCTCGGTAAACACCTCGCAAGAATCTTGGCACACGCTGCATGCAGAACCCAGAGGTGCTTTAAGACAGCTTCTGACGCCTCTCGTTGTTTTCATTTTTCAAGGTTTGCCACGCCACCATGTGCGTTTGCGTGTCGCATCCTACGAATCTTGCCGGGCCTCTCGTTGTGCACAAGCTACCTATGAATCCACTCTGTCACCGACCCATCTCATGCAACACCTGCTAGCTTTCGTTCACCCGCTCCTCAAGTACATGTGTCCTAGATATCTAGATTGACATTGTATTTTATTACAAGTCAACATGCAGGTACTATGATATTATGTCAACGATAGCTCGCTCACGCTACCCGATGTCACAGACGGGTCTTTGCTTGACTGATGCATGATGCTTTCCCAGCGAATCATTTCCAAGGTATTTGTTGCTTGTGTCGCCGGTTCCATGTGTCCCCTCTCTCCAACAGCCTCAGCAGGTGGCGGAGATGGGGGTGCAGATGTTCCAGATCATCACCGCCGTGGCCTTCTCGAAGGCGGGAGACGAGACAACTTGGCTGGCGCTTTTTCGGGATGAGACTCTCTAGCCGCCTAAGACGCCAGGGGGAACACCTCCACGCTGGGAGCCAACTTCTTTCACTTCCCTGCTTTGAGTTGTCAGTCGTCAGCTTGGGACTGGCAACTCGAGGGCAAATCTCGAGTTGAGCACGCCGAATCGCTCCGGCCGTCCAAGATTGGGCATGTTGCGTAAGCCATCCTACAGCATAGCTGCGGGTAGGATCACGCGTGTTTCCTTCGTGGCACCGCATCTTAACAGTTGGCCTCAATTGCGATATTCTGGGAATCAAACACATGTCGGGCACCGTTGACAAAAGAGACTGCATGGGTAGACGCGCCACATGACAAACCAGGATTCACCCTGCCAGGCAGTTTGTGAGGTTCTCCTGCCAGTGTTGTGCCGCAGCCTCAGCCTGCTTGTGTTTGGGTTTGCATGCAGGCTGGAATCAACATGAGGTTGTCAAACTTCTGGACCCCTTTTGCTCAAAGTGCCTAAGGACAATCTCCGAGCGGTTCCAGCATTTGATGGAACGAGGGGTAAATGCCTGTTGCGGTGATCGTGCTTACTGTTTGTCAGGGAAGCCCTGCGAGTAATCTAGTTACGCACCCTTATTTTGAAATTTCCGTCCGGGTGGGAAAGAAATGAACAAGTTGTAACTGTTTTGATGGATTCAACTTTAGGGGACTTGCTTGCCCTCCATGCGTGGTCTAAATTTTAAACTACCCAAACAATCCTTTCACAAGCCACGCCGACGTGAGTCGCCAACACCTGCTCATTGCGTGGATCTCGGACTTTAGGTATCGCGGTGGTGGGCGCGCTGGTTGTGGCCGCGAGAGCCTCTGCTCTGGGGAGGGCGTGCAGCGTCGTTGCATGTTCTGATGCAAAAGCATGACTCATGTCGATGTGGTCAAGTTGCTGCGAACCCAGTTACCCAAATCGCGAGAAGTGCAGGTTGGGTCTTTGCGCTAGTATCTACCAATGAGCAGGTCATCTAAGCCATCCTGATGTGTTGGTTGCAGCCTTTTGGAGGTGAAGCATTCTCGAATACTCATCAGCAGGAGTCAGGGAGCCCAATTCCCAAAAGACGACTGCACTTCATCTTTAGATGCCAATCACAAATCCATGGAGAAGCATTCCTGGAGCCTCTGCGAAGTGAAGGATGTGCTGGAGATTGGCCTGCGGTTCATGGAGCGGTAGGTTGCCCGTTTGGTTCCTCCGTCCACTCGGAGGATGTTTGTATCTTTCCACCTGTTGATATTTGATTGCAAGCTAGTTCTGGATGTTGTCGAGCAACCTTCCATCAATGAGCACTTTGGTTCAATACACAATATACTTGTCAAGACTGGGGCTGTGTCTCAGTTCAGCTGCTGCTCCTCAGCGGCTAATCACATGCGTTTTTTGACCGGAAAACCAGAGGCATTTTTGGGTTCTCCTTTTGCCCGGGTCTCCGAGAGCCACAGACGGGGATCAGAACCCCGCTGCTCCCGCTGCCCAGTCCGGAGCTGCCGCGAAGAAGGCGGCGAAGCAGGCGTGGCGCTTGTCGTAGGCGTGTGGGTGGTGCGGTCTGTTTCCAAGCCAAGTCTTCGGACGCGCCGTGGCAACGACTTGAGGCTCCAGGAGGCTGAGGGTTTGCTCAGGCGAATGGTCGGGACCTCTTCGAGTCTTCGGCATCGAACGGCACAGTGAATCAGCCGCACTTGGCATCGGGTCTGCAAAGGGGTTCCTCGCTCTTTTTTTTTCAAGGCTCTGCAGCTCCCCCGATATTGTTTGGTTCCGGCTGTGGGATGAGCAGCTTCGGGCGTCCATTGCAGCGAACACATTCTGCAGGTGGTGGAGCCCTACCGTATCTCCCCAGTGGTGGGCCAGCAGGGCACCCAAAGAATTGCTGGGTGGTCTGCAGCGATCGCACCCTGATGTCTTGGGGGTTGCTCCTGATGGTTGCGGGGTGCTCTTGGCCTGTGTGCTTGAGCAAAAGGCTGCTCGAACCTTGTTTTCCTGGCTCTTTGCTGCCCTGCGTTCTGCGATTTCTGCACAGTACAAGCTGGAGAGCTGGATCTGCCAGGTGTTTACCTCAGGATCTGTGGCAGGTGAGGTGCCCATGCGCTGTAGTATGATATAGCAGGATCTAGCCCTCCCAAAGCTGCCGACGAGGAAGCCTGCAATCGCTCCTTTCATCTTTGGCCAAGGAGGTTGTGTGGTAAGTGGCCCGCACGGAATATGCATTTAGCGGCTGTCATGTATTTAGCCATGAGGCATAAGCAGAACCAACAGCAAAGACCGTGTTGGCATCAAACCACGATGTGCAGTGTGGCTTTTCGGACTGGATGCTTTTGCCATCTGTCCGAGCCACCCAATTCACCACTCCATCCCGCTGAACGCCACGGAGCCAATGCGAACTTGCAGAGCTACTGAGCTACTGAGCATGCAGGCATCAAACACGCATGAATCTTTTCGTATTCTAAGTTCTAAAGCAGCACAACCACGAGCCCCCCCCCCCCCGCGCGTCGAACGCCCGGGCACGCTGAGGGTTCTGCATGGCGTCAGCATGGGCTTTGCCTTTGGACTCTTCCTGTACGAGGCAGGGTCCTGGCGATAGGTGAGTGTCATGTTTTTGGCCCAGGGAATCATGCTTGTGTTTTGTTGTAGATGATCTCCTTGTGCCAGTTGAGATTTTGCTGATGAAGGGGCGCGATAGTTGGATGGAAACTATCTGGCATCAGCTCACCGCACAAACACACAAACACAACACACACACACACAAGCACACAAACACACAAACACACAGTTGCACACAACCAAACAATCAAACAATCAATGAAGCAACCCAAACAGCCAAGCAACCAAACAAGCAAGCAACGAAAGAAAGAAAGAAAGACAGAAAGGAAGAAAGAAAGACAGAAGTAACAGAAGGGAAGGACAGAAAGAAAGAAAGAAAGAAAGAAAGAAAGAAAGACAGAAATAACAGAAGGGAAGGACAGAAAGAAAGGAAGGAAGGAAGGAAGAAAGGAAGGAAGGAAGGAAGGAAGGAAGGAAGGAACAAGCAAACAACCAACCACACAAATACACACATATGCACCCATACACATGTGCGCACAAACACAAACACACACGCACACATGCCCACACACACACACACCCACCGTCCGGAGAAGGCGTTCCTGATTTTACTACTTGAGTGTTTAGCTAGATGCCAAGGTTTCAGGCCGATTACTTGTTTCAGAGTGAAGCGTCAAGGTTTCAGAGGCCGGAGTGGCCAGGCCTCAAACGCCGCCCCCAACAGCAACCCTGCAGAAACGGTTGATGCAGAGACAAATCCAAGTGGGAGTCGTCCAAAAAGGTCCTTGTATTCGGGAAAGAAGCGGCCGTTTTGTCTTAGTCTAAATGTTGCCCTGCGCGAAGGCTTCGCGATGGAGTGTGTTTGTGTGTGTGTGTGTGTTTTTTTTTTTGTGTGTGTGTGGGTCGCGAAAGTTTGTTGGCTTCTCGCGAAAGTTTGTGCAGGGGTGGCTTGCCAAAAGGAAGATGGAATGATGAACGACTAAAGTTGGTGGGAGGAAAGCGTGTCCTGAGGATTGCAGCAAGACTACATTGCTGCAAAAGCAACCCCCCAGCAGAAAGCTGCTTGTTGGTTTCAACGAAAGTCGATGGACCTCCTCGCCATTCCGGACACGGGTTGCCAACGGGTCCTCGAAAGCTGGGGCTTCGAAAGCTGGGGCTGCGAAAGCGCACTTCGACTTTGGAACTGACAAAAAATCGACTTTCGAGCTGGGGCTGCAGACGTTTACTTTGCGTACTGCTTTCGTACTGAAAAGTTGTGACTTGCGAGCCGGGGCTGCGGAAGTACTACTTGTTGGATGAATGTTGTGAACATAGCCCCACAAAAGCTCCGTGATGAAGGTCGCGAGAGTTCCCTTTTTCCACGAAGATGGCGTTTCCGGATGTTTCGCGGAACAAGGAATTTGAAGCAACCGCCAGGGAATTTCATGAGTTTACCCTTGTCAACTGTTTACCCAGAGATTTGGAACAACCCTGACCATGGCATCACAAGGCGTATAAAGCAAAAGGGGCATTCTGTGCAAGCAGGCAATTCGCCAAGGCACCAGGGGACTTCCATCAACGTCCACGTGTCCAAATCGGGGTATGCGTTGACCGAAATGGATTCGCAAGTTTACAACTACAAAAGCACACATGTTCTTCAACTCCCTCAACTTGGTGCCTCTCTGCCACTCACTCACTTGCTGGCTGGAGCAATTGCCAGCTGAAAAGCAACCCCAAAGGCTTAATTATCGTGGATTGCTTGATTGCTTCACGCCCCTCTTATCAAGGGTATTGCTTCTCTTTGGTTCGCGTCAGCAGCGAAGCATGATCCAAGTTCCATGGCTTCAGAACCACCCCCCGCGTCCGAACCCGCTTACTTGCCACCCTCTCTCTCCCGCACATCTCGAAAACCATCCTGGAACAGTGGCAACCCAAGCCTGCGCAGTGTTATGAATCTAATCCTTGTTGGTCCAACGGAAGCCAGCCGGGACCTACACAGCTTTCCCGAGCCTCTCCAAAGCCAGGCAGCCATGTTCATGCTGCAATGCACTGCGAAACCAGACCGCCGAGCATCAAGCTGATGCTCTCATTTGGCTGTGAGTTTTAGTAGGGAACCACTCAAGAGTCGGTGGTGGACGTGAATCCCAACCCTCCATGATGCCCACCAAAGTAATTCAATTTCATTCCGATTTCTCTCCAAGTGTTAGGATTTTGTGGCCGGGATGCTCCAGGATCAGCTGGGGCTTACCCAGGGCCTGGCGGGGACCCCTTCCGCGGGGGGGTTGGGTCCGGGATTTGGAGGGCACGTCTCAATTTGGGTCTACTTCCTTGGTGTTGGAGCAAACTTTGAGCTTCTGCCGGCTTGTAGCTGCTTGAATGCCACAGACGGTCTCAGCCTTTGGAGAGGTATTTTGATTTTGGGATGGGCCAGAAAAGTGTCCATATGACCGAGCCAACGTGTTTGTTTGCACTGCTGCAGCTATTCCTGTGACAGTGAGTGCTTTTAGACGCATTCACAAGCATTTCCACCACTGGGCACTGCGCAACTGCACGCTTCGGTAGCTTTCCCGTGACGGCAACAAATCCAACGTGATGTTGACGTTCTCATCACCCGAGCTCGCTTTGGCCCGCTTCTAACGTTGGCAAACTATTAGTGTTCCTGAGCCACTAAAATGCACGGTTTGAGCTTGTGCTGTCCTGGCCAAACTGGGCAAACAGTTAGGAGGGGAGGGGAGGGGAGGGGAGGGGAGGGGAGGGGAGCTCAAAGTGGGCAGCAAAGAAGCCCGAAGGACCCTCCAGAAAGAAAATTGCAGTCTGTTTGTCAGATTGGCAGGTTGAACTGGCCTGAGTGGATGGGCTGTAAGCTTGGAAGTTGGTTCACTCAGGTTGGGACTTCTGATTTGGACCTCGTCCATGCGCATGTTTCTCCCCAAGCCGACAAGAACACAAGGAATGCGCTCTATGGAAGCCCCAAGTGGGTTCTGTGCACCAACTCACAAGCCTGGGTTGGAACAAGGAGGTGGCCTGGCGACAAATGTTGCACTTACGCGGGTAAAGTGTCTTTGGGAGTGTAGCTACGAATTGAATGGACAAGTTTCGGGTGGGGGGTAAAGATAGTCACAACGAAGACGGCCACGCTTTTAAGGGATGGTTGCACATGCGGCAGCAACGTTGTTCGGCCTCAAAAGGAAAAACATGTGGAGTGTGGTCAAAGTCCTGGATGAATGCCTCGCAACGGACCTGGTTTGTTCTTTCCAGTTGGCCAGCTTTGAGTGCATTGGAAAGCTGCTTGGCTTCTGTGCCAGCTGATGTATCGTATTAATCCCACCACCCCTTAGTTTGCTTCTGCAATAGCAAGGAGTTGTGCCGAGATGTGATTGCGACCCACCACTGGCAGCAGAACTATTCAGTGACGGTGTCACTGTCAGCAATCAACACAGCTTTATCCGAGTTTCTAGCACTGAATGCTTGAACACTCCCCTGCTATTCATGCAACAAAACACTAGCACTTTGCTGCAGTGCTCCCCTCCCCTCACCTCCCCTACCCTCCGCCCCCTCCGCAGCGCCACACCTCCCAGTGTGCCTTCATTGGCTTGTCGGTGGGCAGCCTCTTGGCCGCCGCGGCCTCAGGGCTTGGGCTGTGATTCAAGGCTGGGCCATGGACAGCTCACGGGTTCCGTGGAGCAGAGCATCCAGATGAGACGAGAGGTTCGCTGGGCCCAGTGGCGTTCTGGCTCTCGAGAGCCACGCTGACCAACAGGGCCAGATTGATCTTCCTCGATGTTCAGTCACGAAGTTCAGATCACCCAGTCAGGGAGTTTTAGCTGAGCTCGAGACACTGCCTAATAATGGGCAGAGGACGATTAATAACATGGGGTGACCGGAGGAAACGGCTATGTCAGACGGCCCTGGGCATGATGCAGTGTCAAGATGTCCGCTAGACATCTGTAGACTTTAGAATCTAGGTTCATAGGTGGTTCGTCGGCCAGCACAATAAGCCAAAGAAGACTTCCCCGGCCACAAAGCATCAAGCTTCGGGCATAGCCGCGTAGCTCTGGGTTGCAGAGTCACCTTGGTTGTTGTACGTTGTGCTGGAAGCGTTGCGTTTGTGAAACCTAATCTTCAGTGATCCCCTTTGCGGCAGTGCCGGAGCCTTGAAATGGCATTGCCCATCAAGCGAACGCTCATGTAGTTAGTTGTCTTTGAAGGCGAGAGCCACTGAAAAGGAGGTTTCTTCCAATCTTCTTGGCCATCCACGATTTGTATTAAAGACAGGCTGGGCTCATCAATCAAAGAAACACCTTGTAAGATTGTAAGACTATGCTCATGAAGGCCACTCGTCATAATTCAGATGAGACCTCAGCCGTGACATTTGTGAGATCCCAGTGGCGCGCTTTGCAACTTTATGATTCTGTGCAGTAAACAGTCTACAAGAACACCTGCTTCCAAATGTGCCATTTCCATGCCGAGGTTTTTCTCGCACTCATCTCCTTCGCCCTGGAGCTTTGTGGCTGCCTGAGCATGGGAAGAGATGAGACTTTGCGGCAAGACCATTCAGATATTACTCTTTCTTCCGCTCAGATTCCTGTATTCAGAGAGGGCTCAAGGTCCGATTCCGACGCTCACTGGGCCAATTGACCAGTTCGAGTCGGGGGCCCACGCACGCGTCAGGTCCGAATTGTGACGTCGCCGGTGGCCTTATCAAGGCACGCTGTGAGTCGCGGGGTCGGCACTCGTGTGCTTTGCCCCCCCCCCCCCCCCCAATCGGTTGGTTCTCGTCATGCTAGAGCAAAATGCATGCCAAAGGACAGATGCAGAAGTGATGCAGGCATATATCTCGTATAATTATCATATGCATGCGGAAATTATATGCACATGTATGTATGCTACTCGTTGCTAGTTTTATTCTATACACATGTATCTATGTTATTCGTTGATGGTTATTGAATGACAGTCTTGGGCAACACTCGAACATTGAACACTTCGAAGCAGGGTAACTGTGACTTGGCCCTGGAGGTCGGCTTCGCAGCCGTGGAGTCGGTTGGCGCCGCAAGGCGAGGCGTGTCGATTGAGCTTGCAGTAGCGTTCAGTTGCGAGTGGCCCACTCACGACGTTCTGCGCATCATCTGAAAGTATCAGAAAAGCGGGCTGTGCACATTGAGAGAGACTCAAAGGCGGTTTCGGGACCCAAGTGACCCCTTGCCTTCAGGATCTTCACGATCCGCCTGGCGGAAACCAACTTCTACTTGGCCATGGCCATGCTGGCCGCGGGCCCTAAGCTTGCACTCCCCGTCCAGGGGAGCCTGAGCCAGGGGATGTTGGGCCAGCATTTGCAGGCGTTTGTTGCTCGTTCGTTTTGTAGTATGGTTGAATGAGCCGAAATCAACCCTTCAACCAAGCCCTACCAAAACAAGTGAGCTACCTTGCTTTACTTTGGCCTGTTTTGATAATATATTCTTGCAAGAGTGCCTTTGATCTGAACACCCATGAGGGTGATCATCCCAAGAGGCCGAACTCCAAGTCAATGTGAGGTCCTTGCTAGTCAGCCAATCTGCCGTTTGCATGGAACTCGGCCTCTTGACTCAACGCACCAGCAGGCACTTGGATTACTCAAAAGATGCTCAGAAGGTCATGACATCCCGCTTGGAAAACAAGGCAGTATTCAGCACACTCTCCAGTTTGACCCTAGTACGAGTGAGACATGGTTGTGAAGCCTTGCAGGCTCGAACCTATATCTCACCAAGCAAGTTGATGTGTCCTGATCCATTTGAAGAACAACGGGGTACAACGCGAGGTATTTACTCGCAGGTGTACACGGTACAAATCCCCGCAGGCCCGAATGAATTTTCAGGCTGTTGTGGGTTTGCGGTAGTTGACATGTTGGGATGCCTTGCTTATGAAGCCCTCTCAAGGTGCCTGTGGGGGCATTGGCATCTTGCGCTGATCTAGTCCGGTGACGGTGGGCGCTTTTGGGGGTTATCACTGTTGCCCAGAATTGCTGGCTTGCAAGAGCATAACCGGCAAGAATGTTTGGCACTTGACAGAAGCAGGTTTGTTTCATCCCAGGCTGAAGAGGAGAGACACGGCGATGTGTTTGCATAGTCCTACACAGTGCTTCTTTTTATGCCACATACAGCAGACTTTTGACTCAACACTGTGTGAAAGAGCCGACACTCTGCCCAGCCTCGACCTGTCCCCAAGCACCCGTCGCCTTCTGCGAGCGAGGCGATGGTGCTGGTGCCGGCCACGAACCTGGCCTTTCGGAAGACGCCTCTGGACAGCGAAGGCACGAGCCAAATGGGGCGAGTCAAAGGTAAGGAAAAGGCGAGAGATGGCAAGGCATGCGTTTTGTTTTTGGAATGGCACTGGATTCAAGGATTTGGGGGCTGGATTTGAGCTCCTGAGCTCCAGCACCCTCAAGGGATGAATGTGTGCTTAGTAAGCAATGTGTTCGTGGGCTGCTTATTCTGCATATGGTCAGGGATACCGCTTGGTGGCATACTTGCAGGGTGGATTGAGTCTACGCTTCCTTTCATTGTGCACATGGCCGAAAGAATCTCGGGCGAGCAATATTCCTATGACGCATCCGGAGTTCCCCCCACTCAGCGGAGCCGTGGCTTGGCAGTGACTCTGCGGCAATTTCCCGGTGCTTCGCAGAGGGTTACATGGACTGTCACCCCACATATGGCTTATGATCACTTCTGAGAAAGTCGTGTGCCGCACAATGGAGGATTTGATGTCAAGCCTTGACACTGCGTGGAAAAGTCATCTCATCTTTCAGGGTCTCAGAAAAGTCATGGGTCCAGGTGATCGGTCAAAGACCTGAGAGGTCTTTCGTCGGGAGCTGTACGCCCTACGCCAAAGCAAGCTTTTATATACCCTCACGTCACTTCTGTGCCATATGCTGGAAACCAGCAGACCAGTGCCTCAGAAGGTTGCCCAATGTTCTGAACAGCATGCTTGATAAGGATTGACACGTGAAGCTTTGTCAAAAGTAGGGGTCCTTTTTCGTCCTTTTTTGTATCCTCTTATAAAGGCACAATGCTGCACCAGGTCCCAAAAAAGGTCCATATGTTTGACAACCCCACGCGGACTGGCTCGATACAGGAGTGCCACAGATTTGGGACACAGAGCCATTGGTCTCTCCACGCCTATGGTTTGTAGGCAATGAAAGCGAGAGCAGCGTGGCAGCCTCGGGGACGGACCGATCTTTGGCGTGAGGCGTGAGGATCTTTGTACGGATGAAGCTGTGGGACTTGCATCGTGCTTCAAGTTCCGATTTGTCAAGGTGTACTTCCTCTGTTTGGCAACTGGCTGTGTCCCTGAGGATTTTTAGCCCAGCGTGGCAAGAGAGCGACTTGGGCAAAGAGATCCAAGCCATGTTTCGGCGTTGAGAACATCCTGACTGTTGGAGGGTTGGCTGGGAGCTGCGGACTGCATGACCAAACAAGCCCATATTGGCCAATGTCCCAACAGGATCAAGCTGACCGACTCCAATCAGACTTGTACGCACACTCATAGATTATTTGGGTTCCACTTGTTGACCCCAAGATAGACCGAAACACCCCAGAAACCGGCATGAAGCATGTTTGAGGTTTAGTCTACCCGGATTCCTTGCATTTGACGGACCGGATTTGCTTGCCAAGTTGTGGCCGCTGCTGACCACGGCGCGCATCATGCCTGGCGCCCGAGCAGTGGCTCTTGGCGTGTGCAAAAGGCACAAGGCCCAAGAGCATTCAGACCAATGAGACCAATGAGACCAATCAGACCAACGTGGATGGTTCTTCGTATGAATTGGCACTTCAGCCTGCGAAATGAGGAGAGGAGTGGAGAGAGAGGGGGGCGGAAAGAGGAGGGGCAGAGGCTGGTCAGTCACAGGTTGTTTTCTTTGTTCCGGCCGCAGGGCAGGTCTGTCAGAATGTGAGTGGTATTGGTGCCGGTCCTAAGGCAAACAACATATAGGTCCTTCGTTGGGAACGGTGCGGTTTGTCCTCTGCATGTTGCAATTTTTCGGAGCAGTGGTGGTGCCACTCCCACCGTTACTTTCAGGTCGGGGCCCTTCGGGGTCATAGCCGGGGTCTACGGCGCTCTGCTGCCCCATGAGGCCTTGGAATGGATATGGCCCATTGAGTGACGACGCATCCATCCATACCCCAGCCAAAACGATGTGTCGTTGAGGGGGGTGTACCCCTCTGAGGGAGGAGGGGGGCAAAACATGTTTTCCCAGCAACTGTATCCTTGCGTCGCAAGGAATAGACATAATTCCTTTGTGGTTTTGCAGTGCCGTAGATTATTTGCTATGTGCATGATTGAGCAAAAGTGTGGGCATTCCCTTGCCTCGTCTTGGCCCCCAGATGCTGACCAACTCCTTCGGCCCGGACATCGGCCTCCTGCTCGCAACCGCCCTCGGCTACATTATAGGCCGACCGCCTCCGTGTGGGGCTCTGTTTGCCTCCATGAGTGAGTAGCCACCATGTGACCATGTGGTCACAGTTCTGGTTCCAGAAGGTTGGCCCTCCTATTTCCTCAGGGTTCTTTCACTTCTCAAAGACGCAAGATCTGGGACTCCCATTCAATCAAATGGCGTGCTCCCCAGTTGAGTGTTTGTTCTGGCTTCCCGCCCTTGCTAGCGGGCAGAACTTGAGCCGGCCCCGGAATGGGGAATGTTTTTTTTGTTTTGTTTTTTTTTACTTCCTACGTCGGGGGAGCCGCAAACGTGCTTTCAACTGCGTTCGACATCCAGTTGTGTCGAATGGGATATTGCCGAAAGCATGGCACAATCACCTGGTAGCTGCTCCGTCACCCTCACAAGCAATATGCTTCCAGCTTCAGTGTGCAGGCCTCGCGTACGGCCTCGCGACGGACAAGATGCTTGAAAAGCCAGCAGGCATGGCAGCGGGTCAGTTCGCTGCGGCTTACAACACCAAAAATTGAGGGTAACTCACTGAATTTCTCAATGGGGGGCAATGGGGGCTATTTTTTCTTCTTCTTTTTTCCGCTTTTGGCTTCTTGGCTTCTCGGCTTCTCGGCTTCTTGTTTTCTTGGCTTCTTGGCTTTTCGGCTTCTTGGCTTTTCTGCTTCTTGGCTTCTGGGCTTCTTGGCTTTAGCTTTTCGCATCCTCTGCATTCCCAGTTCAAACCAGTTGGCGTTTGCAGCTTTTCGTTGGTTTATGCGGCTTTTGGTGGCTTTGGCTATAGCTTTTCGCATCCTCTGCATTCCCAGTTCAAACCAGTCGGCGTTTGCAGCTTTTGGTTGGTTTATGCGGCTTTTGGTGGCTTTGGCTTTGGCTTTTCGCATCCTCTGCATTCCCAGTTCAAACCAGTTGGCGTTTGCAGCATTACCCTAGTTTATGCGGCTTTTGGTGGCTTTGGCTTTGGCTTTTCGCATCCTCTGCTTTCCCAGTTCCTCTTCGGTTCGTTGGTTTGTGGCTTTGGCTTCCCACATCCTCAGCATAACCAGTCCCTCCCTATGTCACTTCTTCGAACATCATGGGGGGGGCTGCCACCCCCCCAACCCCCCTGCAACTTTATTTGAATCATCACTTCTTCAAACAGCATGGGCGGGGGCTGCCGCCTCCCCCCCAACCCCCTCGCTACTTGTTAGATTTCTTGCAGAGATTTGATTGCACCCCTATTTGGTTCATCACTTTTTCGAGCATCCAATTTTGCGAGAAAATGCTGTAAAATACGACATGTTATGATAGTTTATGTAATCTATGCAATGTTTGCACTTCTTCGATTATCATAGGGGAAGCCACCCCCGCCAACCCTCCCGCTGAATTTTATCCCCCCAACCCCCCCGCTACTTTTCAGATTTTCTACAGAGATTTAATTGCACCCCTATTTGAATCATCACTTCATCATGGGGGGGGCTGCCACCCCCCCCAACCCCCCCCCGCTACTTTTTAGACGTTTTGCAGAGATTTAACTGCACCCCTATTCGAATCATCACTTCTGCGAACATCATAGGGGGGCTGCCGCCCCTGCTACTTTTTAGATTTGCTTTGAGCCACGATTTGTTGGTGATGCTGGGGATGTTGGTCGGACGCGGGGGATGTTGAAAACGATGCTGGGGATGTTGACAGGCTAGTGGAAAATGTCAGTTTCGCGAGAGAATGCTGTAAAACACGACATTTTGGTGGCCCGACGGAAAACGAACAAATATCCCCCCCCTCCCAAAAAAAACAAAAAAACAAAATAAATCCGCCCCCTTTCTCAATGCTGGCCGTGGGGAGTAAACGTGGCCGTGCCTGAACCTTTTTGTTGTACGCGTGTCCGGTTCAAGCAGTTTCCGTACCGCCTGCTTCCACATTGCCCACAAGTTCTGGCAATCATGTGGAGCTTAGTTCTGCTTACATATAATTATATAATATATAATTTTGTACAAAGCGGATTAAGCAGGCTCAAGGCCAAGGGTGGCTATCTGACTGGTGTGTGGGTGTGTTCTTGAATCATGCTCTTGCACACTTCAGAGGGCAAAGCGGATCCCTTCCGTTGCAGTTCGGCCCGGCAGCAGACGCATGACCTTCTTGAAGCTTTGAGTTTGCTGTTTCTGCCACGTGATAAAGGCCAGTGGCGATGCTTGGCTCGTTTTGTTTTCCTTTGGTGGCCCTGACAGTCTGCTGCCGGTCCATGGTGCGCAGGGTTTGTCAATGCCCTTCACAGCATGGCAGCAGCCTATTCTGCAGCAAACCCTTTGTACTAAGCACGTTTGTTGACTTACTTCAACTTGCCATTGAGCTCTTGAGTCCCTGAGAGACACAATTGCATAGCGCACGCTCAACTGGTACGCATGCTCAAATGGTTTGTGCGTTTTGTTTGACCTCGGGAGAACTTAAGACCCGCTGCCCCAGGCAAGTGGAGTGTGGCTGTCGGTACGCTTGCCCGGGGCCCTGGCTGGAGACCTGCGAAAATCACCATGGCCATGCCAAAAAACGTCAAAACCCAGGCAGATGAAGCTTGGGATAGTCCCGACCACAAATGGGTGCAGCCGCCTTTTGCATCGTGTACGTGATTTTGGGTTCACCATTTTGGTACCACAGTTGGAGTTTGCAGACTGGCTCCGCCTTCAGTACATCTATGCTGGCCTTCTTCTCTCTTATTCCCCTAGGCTTGCCTCTGGACTCTCTGGTGGGTTCAACACATTGCACAAGCTTAAACGCCCCATGCTGGGTCGAACATGATTTTCTTCATGGTGATCGGTCCTTTCAGGTCATCTGCTGCACACGTTGGACCAAGACCCAAAGTGGCCAGGTCTTACACTGGTGTTTTTTTTTTCTTCGGGGGGGTCTGCGCCGCATTTTGGGGAGGCGTACTTTGGCTGCAGATAAATCGGCAATACCCTCCTTCGGCCGAGGAGCTGAAAATGGCAGATATTTCCACCCTCCACACCTTCACTGTGCTGTAGGCCAATTTGGAAGGGTGAATCCGTGACCCCCTGGTTTCAGAGTGGCAAACCAGCCAGCCAGCCTCTTGCGCCTCAGTCTGCCCTGGCGTGTGGGCTGCTGCTGCACTGGGCCCGGAAGCCTATGGGTTAAGATTGGGGATGGCACCAGAGTGGGAAGCAGTTTGAGAGGCCACATCTCACGTAACCTTGTGCAGCCACTTGCTTGCAGAGATTGCTTTTCCAGGTAACACCCTCGGCACGTAAACACCATGTCCCTCCTTAGGGCCTGTCCCTAACTCCAAGGCCGTGGGTATGGTGGTGGGCAGCGTTCTGGGAAGCCTCACGGGAGCGCTCATCGAGCGGCGCGTGATGAAGGACCGGCCCTTGGTGGCGATTTGGTAAGCGATCTTTGGACTTCAACTTTTTATGGTTGAAACAGCTCGGATTTTCCATTGGACCCACAAGTTAGACCTCTTACAGAGGGGTCAGCAGCACACAAAAAACCGAACCTGCCTCTCGTTGCACATCGGGCCTTCGAACGCGCGCGTTTTCGACCAGCCCGAACGCGCGCGCCCATGCGTCGTGGTTTTGGCAGCGGGACTTGCGCTGAACAGTCGCTGCAGGAGCTGGACGCCACCTGCCTGGAACCCCCGCGCTTCACCAAGCAGTCCCAGGTGGCCTCCGCGAGTCCGCCAGATGCCCAGCATCCTTTGCATCCGACGGGGCAGATCCATGGGATGCAATGAATGCCCCCGCATTTCTAGAGTTGAAACTTGGGATACCTAGGGAGAGGCAGGAAGGACAAGAGTTCTTTCACTGGCTTTGGCGTGTTGAGCAGCAACACCGCTTTGATCAAAGCCCACACCGGAGCCTTTTGGACAAGGATGGAATTCACTGGCAGGTTGATCGAGCGTAGCCGCTAGGCAGTAGAATTGCCTTGACCTAGCACAGGCAGGTGGTTCCAAAGTTTGGACTGCACATGTTTTGTTTGTTTGCTTCACAGGCGCTTGCGTTGTCTGAAAATGCAGTGGCTCACTTACTACGCTTATCATCAAGCGTCGCTTCGAATTCCATACAGGACAGAAGGGACAACCAAGGGGACCGCTGTGAAAGTTTCAAAGCAGCAATAATTGTTTAAAGAGCTGCAACGCACCTCGACAAACCACACAAACACACGAAGCACAATGAACTCATCAATGCGCAGCACGTGAAATATGAGGCCGCGCTTGAAATCGTGTGTTTGAGAACTAGGCCTGCTTGATTGGATTTTATGCGGGTTTCTCTTTTTTCAAGGGACCTCCCCTGTTTTGTTTTGCAGTTTTTTCTTGGTTTCCCTTTAAACACAAAAAAAGGGGTACCCTCAAAAGACAAGACCCCGGTTACGTCTTTTTCCTTCTTTGCTTTGCTGGTGTCTTGGATGCCGCAAAAAACTCCCACCGGCACGGCGCCTCGGCGCCTCGGCGCCCAGGGGTTTGGGCCCGGTGTCCAACACCGTGGCGGCGATGCGGCCCAAGTCGGAGAAAGCGGCGGGGGCGCCAAGGAAGGTCTGGGATGGAATGGGATGAGCCCGAAATGGGTTGCCCATTCTAAATGGGACAGGAACAAAGCCGGTGGGGTAATTCTTGACCCATGCCCATCCCGGGCTTCCCATGATTCCGCTGCCTCGTGTTCTTGGCTGGCTTTCTTGAATGAACGGGGCACTTTGCTGGATTTGGCCACTGGCAATAAGGGGGCGGCAACGGTTGGGGCCACTCTGTCACTGAAAAAGGCGACCCTTTTGTTTCACACCCTGCTTGGACTTAAATCAAACAGAGTTGGCTGAAGGAGATGTGTGCAAAGGCCGGACCCTGCAAATCCGGTCTATAGATGTCAGTTTTGGATCGCACACTTCACGACAGATCTAATCCTAATGCATTGCATGTCCAAAGCAACCGAGGGCCCTGGCCATCTGACAGTTGCATTTCCCGAGCTCGGCCTGGCAGCTAGGATGTCCAGTCAAATGCTTTCAACTTCCGAGGAGACCTCGTTTCTGGTTTTTTTTTTGGAGACCTAATCTGTTCTCACTTCCAAAAAGACTTGATTGCAGCTTTCCTTGGTTCGGGGTGAACGAGTCAGGCAGAGATCCACACGAACCTCCCTACGCTCACAAGGGTGCGCTGCCCGCTCTGCCACGGGATTCTGGCGGAGCCGAAACAGGGTTCCCATGGCTTCCCTACTTTTCCTTTTTAGCGGTGTCAAGCCTTTGAGTAAACATCACATTTTCGGCCAACAAATGAGGTCCCTTCGTGCTTATTGAAAGTAAACATCACGTTTCCCGGATTGAATTGAGCTGTCTTTAGGTGAAGTGAAGTTTGAGCCAATATAAGAAAGCCTGCCCCTCCAACTGGATTGGACCAGGGGACAGGATGGACAGCCTCAGTTCAGAGATTGCCTGCGGGTTTCCTGTCGTGAGACGAAACCTGCCTTCCATGGGCATGCCCAAGGATTTTTACCAAGCAATCCGAAGGGGTGGCATTCCACAAAAAGTCCGAGTTCGGAAGCACTTGATGGAAAGCAATTCCAGCGGCGCCTCGAGGCAACAGCTGTAGACCTGCATAACTTAAGGCAAACTGACAGGACACCTTTTCCTTTGAACACATCAAGTGCCTACACCACTTCGGCAGAGGCTTGTGCAAGACGCCAGTGTTGTGTGATTTCTGTTTGGACTGGAATGGAAAACAGCTCGCCGCTTTTACCCAGTCGTTTTCCCTCCAGAGGCACTGTCGTTCTCAGCTTCTAGTGGATGATACGTTCGACCTCTCAATCAAATCTTCGCCCCATATTATGATGCCTGCCTCTCTGAGATGACAAAGGTCCCCCGCATGGGCCATTGAATTCTTCAGTTCCTGGCAGTTTGGGCGCCTTGAAGCCGGGCTTGAGACCAATAGATCGCAAACGCGGCATGAAGCGGACATCAGGGATCCCCCACCAGCGTCCGGCAAGCGGTTGGGTTTTTGTTCCAGTCGTCCTAAGCCGCGGATCCACAAAGAATAGCCAGCGGTTTTGGAATCAGCATTGATTCTTTGCATCATTTGTCCCTCCTTTCGGGGTAGGGGGTAGACCCTCTGTTGTTTGGACTCACCTACCGTGAAAGTCCGGGACATCCAGGCGACCACCCCTGGCGAGCTGACCCGTGGCGACTCAGGCCGCGAGCGCGTCAAATTCTGAGCTTTCCAGGACTCAACTCTGCCAGCCATGTTGCTCGCCCTTGCGGGCCTAAGTTCCGCGATCTGTCAGTTGCGCAGTTTAGCAGTATTTTAGGGCCCAGGGCATTTGCACGGCTTTTGCTACCTTGTGCATGGAGGCCATAGCGCCAGCGCCTCACCTGCAGCAAACTCTGAACCCCGTCAACCTTGAACGAGTGATCAGGTTCTTGTGACTTGCTTGTGGTCCCCTCTCGCTTTTTCCCGGGATTCTTGTTCTTCCGTTTCGCTTTGTGGGTCATGTTTCTTGCTTGGGTTCCCTTTGTCGTGTCAATACCCGAGATATCCTTCAATGTTGACCCATTCCTTCCAATTTTGCTGCCAGGCTTTGACGAGAACCCCGCGGCGCTGGACTGGAGGTCGGCCCGAGCTTCGGACTGCATAGCTTGGTCCGTTGGACTGTTTTCAGGGTCGACATCAGACTTCCAGGGTCATTTTAATCTGCTGGATGGGAGGCTTAAGAATACTTCCGGAGCTGTGACTGAGGCCGCATCCCCTTGCTTCCAGAGCTTTCTTGTAGCCCGGTCGCAGTTCGGCTCCATGGGAGTATCCTCAACTTCGGCTTGCATAGAGCAAAGGCAGAGGAAGGGTCCTCGGCAGCTGAGCAGATCTGCCGTACACATGAATTCTAGGGATTGTGGATGCTCAAAAACCGGCAACAGATGCAATAGTGTGTTTGTCTATGCAAAAGTGTGTTTGTCTACGGGGATTGGGTACAGTACCCTGACCGACTGTGATCCAGGCAACGTGTCAATATGATACATTGAGAGACAGCTGGGCCCAGCACAAGAACGTAGCCGGACGTATCCATGCCCTTTAGCGTGTAAGCATTGCAGTAGCAAACCATCAAAACGGAACGGCAAAAACAACATTGTGGGTCGGTGTTTCCAGATTGGACATCCTCAATCCCAGAGATCACTTGTTTCCATACTGGGGTTTCCCAGTATATCATGGTGTTCTTTCTTTGGGTGGCTGCCTTTGCAGCCGAGGCAAGACCTTGCCCCCGTTTTTTGGCAGCCAGGCAGACAGAGGATGAGCACCATTTGGCCGTCCGCGACGAGGAGTGGAGGCTCCGGATTTCTCGGGTCCGCATCGGAGCAAAGAGAGTGTCCGTCCCTTTGCAATGCTTTCAGGGAAACATAGCCATGTGCCAAGACTCTTGCTCGTGCTGACACCAGAAGGTGTGCCAAGACTTGCTGAGTAGGCTCCACTTACAGCACAAGGTGGTCATGCCGTGATTGTCACACCGTGTACGCACCACAAATATCCCCTGCCATAAATCAGCAGTTGGCTTGTTTGAGGCAATGTGAGAAGCTTTGGTAGCGGGAACTGGCGGCAGCAACATGGCCGACATGTTGTGCGGGGGTTGCCCAATGTGTCCAGTGTGCGGGTGCAAGCATTTGACTTGTTTGTTGCGTGGATCAGTTCGATTGGGGTGAGATGTCTTGAGATGAATGACGAGTTCACCCTGATTAATGTTTGCCTGATCTGCGGAGTCTTTGCCAGCAAGTCATGGGCCTACGGATGCTTCCCAGCTAAGTTGCGAGGCAAGAAAACTTGCCGACTGTGAAAAACTGCAGGCATATTGCTCGTGTTGGATCCTCAAAGGGCGTCTGTGGTGGACAAGGCTTGTGAAGAGGTGTGGTGTTCTTGGGGTGACATCAATCGAAAGTGGATAACTATTGAAACTTGCAACATAATTCGATCGGTGCAACTAGGGCAGTTCGAACAAGGCCCGTTGGCTGGCTACATCCTGGCCACCTTTTTGGGTGGACCACTTGGTGGAATTTTTGTAGGGGCTTGTATTTTGGACATCTCCTTGTTCTGCCAGGGAAGGCACCGGTCCCTACTCCCCCGACGCCGCCGACGCCGCCGACGCCGCCGACGCCGCCGACGCCGCCCACGCCGCCGACTCTGCCGACGCCCCCTATGCCCCCGACGCCCTTGACACGCCCTATGTGGACGATGCGCGGGACGAGTACTACGATGACGGCCCGCCGACCAACGGCTTCGGCGCGCCTGGAGGCTAAGGGAGGTTCTAGGCACATTTGGCCCTGTGCGCCGTGTGGACTTTGGGAAGCTTGACGAATTCAAGCGCGAAACGCATTGTATTTTGTGTCTTTGCGGGAAACTGTGGTATCACAAGCTTCCAAAGTTATATATATATATATATTTCCACTCTTAGCTTTGGGCTTGTTGTTGGGCGGCGGTTGCGTGGCCGCGGAACTGTTGCCGTGTTTTCCCACGCATGACGCAAACATGCATTTGTTCGCAGGCTGCCTGCATCCAAAAAGGTTAAGCACGGTACTTGTACTTGGCAACGAAGAGAGCAGCAGGCAATTGGAAGCAAGGAATTCTGAAACCTCCTGCGCCCGGGATGGAATTGTTTGGGATGAACAGCTCTATTGTCATTGGTACGGGCAGCTACAGACGAACCTTCATCATGACACTTCAAACACTTCGGTTTGTAGACTCCGACAAGAGGGCTCTTGCTGCTAGAAGTGAACATGCACTGGAGTTTCGGAACATATTGGTGTTCAGCGTTGCGATGGTTCCGCAGCGGCGACGCGGTCGCCTGCCTCTTTTTTTCAGAAAGGATCGTCATCCTGAGCTGTGCCCTCATGGGGTTTGCCAATGGTTTTGTTTCTTGAACAACTCATTTGTTTTTGTGTCTGTTTTGTTTTTAAGTGTGACAAACCGCCAGTTGTCAAAGACAACACCGACAACACGAAATAGATCAATCAGGATATCTACCTTGATTCCGATTTGTTATACGAACATCTTTCCAAATACGATGTTGACTAAAACGCAATTAGCTTTCAAATACGCAGCACATATGTAAGCACAATGTTTTTTTTTTTTTTTTTGTTTTTTTTTTTTTTACAATCTTGAATTGATAGAACTGAAGCTGCACGTTCCTTGAGTTTCTATTGGATGCTTACCAAATAGAAGACACGATAAGACTGTCTTTCTGTATTGAGCTCCATTTTACTTGTCTAGACAAACTTCATTGAACACCGCATTTGGCAAGCTATTCCTATTAAAGCCTTAATTAGCTGAAGATGTCAAACAGCAAATACTTACTTGAATTGTGCCCTTTAGATTTTGATCAAATGTTCAAACTCCTTCGGGAGAAGTGTTCCTTTTCTTTTTTAATTGAATCCATGTCAATTCTAATTGTCTGAATCAAACATTGCAAAGGAGCTCCCATTTAAGACAAATCACGTTGTATATTTCATTGGTTTCAAACCCCCAGTCCCCACGCCGACGGGGGGCGGGAAACTTGAAACTTGCAAACGCTGCATTGGCGCCTCGAAGTGGAACTCTTTGGATGGACGCGCCCTGCCTTCGAGTTCCTGAAAAGTGGAAGCGGCGTTGATGCATCGCTAAGGTCACAGGCCAGCTGGAACACGTACAGCGATGTGGCACAAGGCGGGGTGCACCGTGGATGCCTGGGCCAGTTTTGGCCTTGCCGTGAGAACTGCGCCAGAAGGTGCGGACAAAGGGCGTGAGTACACACCGTGCAATGCTGGGGGATGTTCGGACCGGTTCTGGCTGTGCCTCGCGTGATCAGCTTTCTCAGCAATGCTGGTTCGACCCTTTGGCCGACGGCTGTACTTCTCTTTTTGCCAACCCGGTGCTTGGCGCAGGCACCAATCAATGGCGGAGACCAGCCCCGGCAAAGGCACGTGGCCCTAGACTGTAGCTTTCTGAGTGACCTTGGATGTTCAACCTAGGTCAACATGGGTTTTTTAGGCCTTAGGCTTTGTTAATTGTCAATACTTTTGACGAGCATGCGCTGCACCAGACCACATGACTCCCAACACTTGTTCAACCAGTCAGTAGAGCTATTTCCAGATCAAGCCAACACATGGCCACGCATGTGCCTTCAGATTGTGCACCTTGTCGCAGCCATCCCAGCGATCCCTCTCATGACCGCCTGTATAGTTATGCAGTTATGCAAGATGAGGTGAGAGTGCAACCAGTTTGCAAGCTTCTCGGGGTTTACATGGCTGCTCCACTGTGGTGACGTGATCTACCCAGTTATCGAGAGAAGAGATATATAGAAATATATATGTAGATATCACGTGCGTTGTACTCTGTATGTGTATGTGCATATGATGTATGTGCATGCGCATAGTATGTATACATATAAATAAGTAAATAATTAAACATATATATATATATATGTATATATATATATATACACATGTATATGGTCATAACATGACCTGCTTGCCGACTGGGATGAACCCCCGTGGCCCGCTGGGCTTTTCTGATCTTCGCCCGCGTGTTCCGCGCAAAACGGAGGCCCCCAAGCGGACCTCATTGGCAGCCTCTGCCAAGGGTGCGAAGGCGCGGCGGGAGGCTCCGCGAGGGGAGCATCGTTGTGGATTTCCCTATTGGGACTTTGCTATTTCTGTTGTTTGAGTTGGTACCTGGTTTCTTGGTGGTTTTAAAGGGACACCAAAAGAAAAGAATCCATTTTGGTGGGCCCCCCCAACAAAAGACACATCGATCCAATTGTAAGAGTTGACCAGCCGCGCGCGTGAGAGATGGAAGATCTGGGACGATCCTGGACATGAGCTGCAACTATGAGCCCTTTCCCGATAGGCATTACAAGGACTCATGACGCATACATTCTATATATATATATATATATATATTGAAATCGCTACGCGATCCGCCGACGCCAGTGGGGTGCGAGGGATTTTAAGACCTATTTCATTTTTTTCATGGAAGTGATGCTGGGGATGCTGGACATGCAAGGGATGCAGCCACACAACGTACAGGAACAGACCCAATCTTCGCATCCAAAATTTCAAGACTTCCAGACACACAAAATTGACCAAACACAGAAAATACCAGAGATGTCGGGAATGCTGGGAATGCAGCTGGCTGGCCTCAAAAAAGTGAAAAAAAAACAGGTGTTTGATATTCCCCAAAATCAACCATCAAAAGCAGATACTAGCAACCCCCCTCAAATACCCCAAAAATAGACTTCCAAAAGCACGAAAATGCAGGGGATGTTTCGCAGTAACTGCCCTGTACAGCTGGGGAACTGCAAAAAACACTCATATTTGCAAATTCCATCAGTTCCTCAACGTACCACTGCCCTTGGTCCCACCCAGACAACTAACAGGCCAATTCCAACATCGCTTGGAACAGCGACAATCCTGATGATGCCGGGGATGCAGATCCTGCGCGTCCGAGGGAAACCCCCTAAAGACCTAGGCGAAACGCAGATTTTTAGCACGCAAGCCCCAAGAACACTGGGAAAATACAGGGTTTGAAGCTACAATGTACAATTTGGGTTTACACTTAAAAATAGGAAGCTGAGAAGCACCATTTATATATATATATATATATATATGTGTTTATATATATATATGTATATATATATATGCATACAAAGGTGGATTCAATATAGTTGTTCCGTGAATGTGTTGAAATTTACTGGGTCTTCTAGATGGGTGACCTTTCAAACCAGACAATGCCGAAGAGGGCCCAAGGCATTTTCTGGGGGCTCAATGGTTCCCAGAGTTGCCGGCAAGGTGAAGGACAAGAAGCAGATTCCGCCTCCGGGCCCGCGCGATGCCGGGGAGCCGAGGGTTGACTTCACGATCAATTGACTTGAACTCACTTTCACTGTCCGGGAATGCGGCTGCAGAGGGAGTGAAGCTGCAGTGAACAGCAACAGTGCGAAACCTTGAACATGCTAAGGGAGGCATAGCGGCTGCTTTTCTATGCCAAATGCAAAATGCTGCTTTCTACGATGAGTGCTGCGATGCCGGGAATTTGTGAGGCTTATCTTGATCTTGAAGAGGAGCATCTCTTGCTCCTTGTTGCCACCAACTTGACATGGCACTTCAATGCTGGTGGCACATCCAGTTGCCAGTCTTGGCCAACCACAAGACTTGAGGTCTCACAGTGTATCCCGATGCCGCTGCTTTTTTCGTATCATCGCCAGCCTCGCATGGCGGGGACGTTGGGCATGCCGTCGGCATGGTTTGAGATTTCATGTGCTTCGGGACATGAACGCGCGACGGGTTTGTTTTGCAATTCCAACCCACCTCTACGCAGGTTGGTGGAGCTACGGCTACTAAGATGTGTATTTCTGATCCACAATATTTGACTCAACCGTCTTCATTGAGACAGCCTTATATTCTGCAGAAGCAGGTTGTTCGCACCCATTTCAATCGTCTGTGTTGTAAACTCATCACGGCATCACGGGAACGCTCTAGTGGCAGTCGTGCGGCAAAAGGCAATTCGATGCTTCATTTTATTGGTTGATGCGTTCCGTGGTGTCACTGGGCATGCCTTCACCGTGGGTTTGACTACGGAATCTCTTTTGGATTCGCCTTTAAGATGCCGCGGCGGCATGCGCAAAGGGCCAGAGTCGAGGACGCCTTTGCATTGGTCAGTGGCCATGGTCTCCGCCGGACGTGCGCAACCCACCTCACCTGGCCTTCACTTCTCAAGCTCGTCCATTTCGTGGTAGCACCCACGGATGTGTTGGCGCGCGTCCCAGGTTAAGCAATCCCCCATAGAAATCACGAGGATGGCCCATGTCCCATGCCTGTGGATGGACAAAATCCTGCACCAGTTGGATGAGACATCCAGGATGGTTTCTGCTTCTTTGGGTTGCCATCTCGGGCTTCTCTCAGGTCTGGGGCGGCGCAAAGCCAGGCGAGCGACCCTTGGTGCAGGCCTCCCGATGCTGCAGACGGGGTTGTGTTGCTAGGGCCAACTGCACCAAATATGTCCTGGGCTGTTCAAGGGTAATCCTTAATCCTTACTTTCGGTTACGCAAGGATTTGGTCCCTTTTGTAGTGGCTTCCCTACACGGATGATGGATAAGGATTGGCCAACCCTCCATTTTGAACAGCCCTGATATTTCGGTTTTGCTTTGATCGGTGCATTGGCTTTTACGTTTACTTGCTAGACTGTCCAAATGGGAGGCCAGATAGTCCTTTGTTTGGTGCATGTGGCTCACCCTTTTGTTTGGGGCTCCAGATCGATATGAAACATGTTCTTGGTGTCCTGTGCATCATGCGCGCATTGTTTCGTTTGCTAACAAGATACAACTATGGACGTGTCTCATGAGGTCCATGCTTGTATCTAAGTTTTACGAAGCATTTCTACAAGGTTGAAAGAGGCTAGTAGCAAGGAGCTAGTCGAGCTACGATTCTAGGAATACTCTATGTGCGTCACCTCGCAAACTCGTACCTATATGGCCATGGGTCAAATTCCGGACCCCCCAGTGAACATCCCAATCCCCAGTAAAATAGACTAAAACGGGTGGTGCACCTACCAAAAAATGGTACCATTGGTTTTGACCCACAGCCATATTCATTATTCAAGTGCCAAAGTTTGGCTGGTACTTGGCAGGCTGCGCAGTCGGCAGCGGACGCCACCAGTGGGGGTCCTGGCATCAGACCGGAGAGAGGAGGACGCCCTCAATGCAAGGCGTGTTGCTCATGTTTTCAGATTTTGAGTTAATTCGATGCTGGTGCGGTGCCTTTGGGGCTGACACGGTATCACCACTTTCAAGAGGACACCTGAACACCTGATTTTGGGTGCATGAATGACGCCCTCAATTTCAATTGGATATGTCTCAAAATGAAAGAGCTAGAGTTACGCCAGTTTTAGTCTTCGTTTCCATTTACCAAGGTGCCATGTCGGGCACCAATTTTTGAGCCACACCCAAATCAAATGGCTTGTTGGATTCCACAAACCTGGCCGTGTTCCAACGAGAGCCAGCTTGTCCTTGCACGCGACATGTGGTGGCAGTCAGGCCCAAGGCTGTGTTCTCATGTTCCCTTGAATTGCAACCTATGCCGCAAGACCGCAGTCTCAGCAGCTTGTTGGCAGATCAAAAGGGCGAGTAATCCCTTTCATGGATCTCCAGTGCAAAGAAGACACAAAGAATGAAGAAACAAGTATTTGCATTCGCGAACACAGATGATGTTTGTTTTCCCAGTTTCCTCTCCTCAATCTGAAGGCCGTCCCCTGCTGAGGCCCCCGCCCGGAGTGAGAGGCCGCTGGGCCGCAGTTACATTTTACAAGGCAACAGGCGCAAATCACATACCGATGCGATGGTTTGGGACTCTTGGTTGCCTTTGCCCTTGCCTGCTCACAGGACCTGTGTCTTCCTTTACGTGTGTCAAAGCTGGCGGTTGTTTTAAGAGGGAAGCAACATGAGCCAGCAGACACAGGTCCCGAAAGCAACACAAACCAACTAGATGTCAGTACCATCCCCCAAACAACAACTGCTGACTCTGCCGGATAATAGGTTGCCCACACACAAGCACAAAGACAAATACCAACACAGACACGCACACGCACACATACAAAAGCACAAAGCAACAGGCTGAATCACAAGCACGGCCACAACCGCAATCACGACCCCCACACACCGACACAAACCAAGCCGACAGACTGACACAGACACAGACACAGACACAGACACAGACACAGACACAGACACAGACACAGACACAGACACAGACACAGACACAGACACAGACACAGACACAGACACAGACACAGACACAGACACAGACACAGACACAGACACAGACACAGACACAGACACAGACACAGACACAGACACAGACACAGACACCGACACACACCGACACGGAAAAAAACACCTAGACTTGCATTGCCAAATTGCTGCACGCCCGCCACAGCGCGTGCCCCGCCCGCCAGCCCGCACGAGTGCAAAGGCTTGCTTTCATCCTGACCGCAAGGATCCTTTGAGGTTATACTGGAAATTAGCTAGATGACATCCTATAAGCTACCTAGCATTACTTGCTTAACGAGGCGTTTTTGTGTGTTTTTCACTGACGGGAAGTCTCAAGTTTCGATTTGACTGCATCACACAATCGCGGCAACTTTCAGATAGGGGATCCTGGGAGCTGAAACCTTGAGTTCAAAGCATTGCCCCATCAATCTGAGCCTTGCAGGGAGTCCTTGTTGCCCGTTTTGTGTGCTTGAGCCCCAATCTTTCTTTCGGCCGAGGGTGCTTTGACGCCATCGTTGCTGCAGGCACAGCCAGCAGAGCTGTGGAGGAAAGTGAGAGACCTAAGCTGCAGTGGAGCTGTGCTGTCCTCCCGCGTGTGCTGGAGGATAGTAGAGGAGGATGACCTGGGAGAAAGCCTATTGCCTGTCGGAGCGCCATGCACATGAGGGCAGCTTCTCTGGCCATCCAAGGCACATCTTGGTATCCGTCCATTTCCCAGCAATGCGCTAGTCCTGCGTGGCAGTATCAGGGTCCATGCCCAACCCTCTTGCGCTCGTCAAACTTCAGCACGGCAAATGATACATGTCAACGCGGCATTCTGGGACAGTACACAATTGATTCCGACAAGAAATACAGTGTGTTGTGTGATTGTTTTCATGCCAGGTGCATGCAGCCCTTGAGAGAGCCATGAAGACGCTTCAGTCTAACATGGAACTTAGAAAGCCACGCTTTAGAGAGGAACATCCTTTTGGGGCACCCCCCTTTTTGAGTTCCATGCCAATTTTACGGGGGCATACATGGGTTCGGTCGGTTTTTTGGTTGCTTGTCATGGGCACACTATTTGTGTGGTTATTGGTACACTAGGCTTGGCAACCCTGCCCTGGGGAAATGGAGCGTTAAGCATCACACCACGCAATCTGACTCACCGTTGCTTAGACATCACGCCAGGTGACCGTTTTCTGTCCCGTGTGTTTCGCATCCCTGCAGGAAGGCTTCACCCTGCCGCTCTTGGCTGGATTCTGCGATTGGAATGTTGGGACTTTCGCGCGAAGCCAACGGTTGACACATGATTGGCGCCACTGCGGATACCGTTTTTTTTTTAAATTAAGCCAATTACAAGCAGTTGCGGCGTGAACAATGGCTCCTGTGTTCGAAGGCCAAGCTGTTCCAGCTGAGTCAGTTGGGTCCAGGGAGTCCAGGCTCACAGCGCAAGTCCAGCTGCAGCGGCGATTTCAATCTTTTCAGGGAGGTTAAACTTCCCGCGCCAGCGACTTGCAGCAGTCCAAGGCTCTGCAAGTGTCACGAATTTGCCGCGAAGGTGAGTTGCAGGTAAATGGCGTGTGTCGTGCACTGTCAAACGAGCTTTGCGACTAGTGGCAAGCCCAGATGAGCGTGCCTCAAACGTGACGTTTTGATTGACAACCTGCCCACCAGAATGTCATGAGGCACGAGCCATGTCCACTCCTACAAGTTTTGGAGTTGCTTTGTACTCTGGCACTCATGGCTTGAATTGGCCACGTGGCTTTTTTCAACCCGCAACACAATCGCATGTTATGACACACTTATGTTGCTCGAAAGCAGACGCAGAGCCTTCTTCTTCGAATAGATTCTCTTGAGCATTCCAAGATTTTGTGAAGATTCGGTCTTGTTCTATCTCCTTGCTTCCCTCTCAGAACAAGGAAGACAAAATACAACTCTGCTGAGCCCAAACCCGAAGCGTGGCCGACTGACTTCCAACGTTTGATCTTCTTTCAATGCCGGATGGGTGCTGCTCCTTCGGATGCCAAGAGCACCCGCCCGAGACCCAATGGGGAAGGAGCGCCTGTTGAATCAACCCTGCGCCGGTGAAGCATGGGAGTTCGTTGCGTTCAGCTCGAACAGGCCCGTTTCTGTTCAAGGAACGGATGTTTTGGCCTCAGGGATGGGACGATTTGGCATTCTGCCTGCAAGTATAGAGTATGAAGCGCTGAGGTGAACCGCGAGGGTTTCAAACAGATGGATTTTCACAAATGTCTGTGCATACCGTTCAATCGGCCCAGGCAGAAGGAACGCAAGGCCAAACTCTCGCAACTGGTCCCCTCAGTGCTGCAACCATGGATTTGACCTATTGATAGAGCATCCAAACTTGCGCGGAAGTAGAATTGAAGTTTCTGTTGAATGAAGTTTGGACCGTGGCACAGCTGGTACGCAAATTCTTCAGTGTTGGTTGGCAATCGCAGCGTTAGATGCCAACTGACACACCCATGAACTTTCAGGATCTCACTACTCAGTAGCAAGAAAGAAATACAGAAATACAGAAATA
>CAUJNA010000480.1:1170750-1173250 GCA_963377175.1 Effrenium voratum | reverse complement strand
TCTGCACCCGAACTAAATTGTGTGTTTGGCCTCTGGCCTTCCATTTCGAATATAAACGAGCATTGCCTCCTGAAAATGAGGGATCTTTGGTGGCGCGGGTGGGCCACAGGAGGCTGAGGGGTGAGCCTTCAGCCGGCGCATTGACAAGCCACCCAGTTGGCGCTATTAGGCAGCTATTAGCTTGCTATTAGCTTGCTATTAGCTTGCTATTAGCAAGCTAACAGGGGGGGGGGCACCCCCCCCTGTACACGGGGAGGGTGCGCAGTTTTCCTTCAAAACAGTAAATGGAACCTTCTTGAATCGCGTAGAAATGGTTTTGGTGCCCGCGCGCTTGATTCTTCGCTTTTGGAAACATGAAAAGTCCAGTGAGACTGGGTTGGGGCCCCCCCGTGACATGTGTTTCCTGTCGTTTAGGCCGGGCAAAATTGAAAATCAAGCGAAGTGCTTCGCGTTTGACTACAGGTTTTCTCGCAAGCAGCATGTTTTTCAAAGAGAGAATGGTAAACGCATACCCCCTGAGAGGGGGGCACCCCTCGGGGGGGGGCACCCCAAATAATTGTATGATAATATCCCGCCCGGCGCGCAGTTGGGTTTACATTTCATGTGGTGCCTTCGTAGTGTACCCTGAGGCTCGGAAAGGTTTGTGTTGCTTAAGGTTGTGAATAAGCAACTTTGTTGAATCCCCCGTCGGGTTTCTTTTTGGAAGGGGGTTTGGCTTTTGTGAACGGAACCGATGCTTGAGTTCTCGAGATCGGCTCGCAGACCAGTGGAGTTTGACACACAGACAAGTGGATGAGGCTCTCAATGCAAAGCTTGTTGAGCAGTCGTAGGCCCCAAGCCACTCGAAAACCATGCTTGAATTCACACAGCCGTGTTCACGGTCGTATGCTCGTGAGTGTGGAGGGTGGGGATTGCCGCAAGCGAGGTATCGTTTTCTTTTTCTTCTGGGCAGCGCCTCTCGCCCGCAGGCCTTGGACCTGCGCCCGGCGCAGCCTCACTCGGTGGCTGTGTTGCTGTTTCACTACTGCACCAGGCAGACAGGGCCGAAGTCTGTGCAACATCCTCTTTGCTTTTGCTCCTCGTGGTTCCTAGAAGGAAGCATCAGCAAACTCTGAACAACCATTTTCCCTGGGCGGGGGGGCTGCCGCTCCGCGTTCCAATCAGCGAACGGCGTTCCTGCAGTTTTCAGGGGTGGTCTTGTGTAGTGTTCTGAGATGAGCAGTATCCTTTGTTCAACAAACTAAATTGCTATGTTCACGCTCCCGCGTCGCGTGTCCAATCACATGTTGATGCCAACATGATTTGCCATGTTCGGGGTTCAAAGGCATGCGGCACGTCTTGGTTTGTGCAAGATTATTTTGCCGATGTTTGTTATCGAGCGCCACATGCAAAACCTACATGCGCTGCAATTCAAAGTGAAAGTCAGTACGAGATGAGGTAGGCTGAGCCAAAGTACGCCTTGCCGAGAAGCACTGAACTGCAGAAGGGAAGCTGGCCGAAATAGGCGGACAGGATGTTGAGGGATATCAACTTGTTGGGGCAAGGCACAGTGCTGACAACCCGGACACCTCAGAGATTCATTGGTCCATCCCACACAGTATCCTTTGGCGGCGTTTGTCCCTGTGAGTCTGATGCATGCAACATTTCGTGTACTGCATGTCGTGTCCTTTCTTGAATCTATTGGAGGGTTTGCCTCTTGGCCCTGTCTGGAAGATTTTGGCTACCTCTGAGGTAGCGCCCCAGAACCCCTTTAAGGGGGTCCAAAAAAACCCATTCCTCCAAATTCAAAGGCAAGCCGTGGAGAATGCGTTGGAAGATGTGCCTAAATCCTCGCGAGGGACACCTTCTTGGCGCTGGACTACCGGCTTCCTATGGGGGAGGCGGGTCGCCGGGCGGGTTGCCGGGCCAGGAGGAACGACATGTTCGAACTTTGCAGCCGACGAGGTGGCTACCCTCCGACCCAAAATGAACATGGAGCCTGACGTTGGGGACCCAGTCCCTTTAAAAGGAAGATGGTCCAAACCAGGGCCCCCCAAACGTCAGGTGCCATGTTAATTGGTGGGAAGGCAACACCAAACAACAACCGTTTGGATGATGTGGAGTCGTGATGGACCGACTGACTATGTCAGACAGAGCATCTCCCACGTACGCTTTGCTCCAAAGCTATTCGAGGGCAATCGTGCTGAAACAAACCAATGCGAAGAGCAACTTGGATCATGAAGAATCGCTGCAGATAAGTACAGCAAGTGCTTTGCAGGAGTGTTCGGCCTGCTTCTTGCTGATTGGTTGCAACCTGCCGCTGGCGCCCCGAATGAGATTGAAGACCTATATTTGCAGGTGTGACACTGTGGAAATCAGGCTGATGGATCGGATTGTTTTGCGAGCGTGCCACGCTCGTCGATAAAGAGGAACGTGTCTCCCTTCAAGCAACGCTCTTGCGATGGCCTGAAAGACTTCCCCTTCAAGAAGCCTTTCCTACGTGAGCTGTTGTTGTGGTTTG
>CAUJNA010000480.1:1146023-1168523 GCA_963377175.1 Effrenium voratum | reverse complement strand
CACCTGCTCGCGGATTCACTCACCCCAGCCTTCAAGCCGCCTGCCTACCCTTTTCAACAAATTGGCTCTTTTCTGCCTTTAAAGAACAACACCCTGATTTAGATGCTAATTCTGCAGAGATTCAGGCGGTAGTCATTCAGCTGGCCAAGGTATTGGTGTGGTCTGAGGACATCATCTCCCGTTTTCAGGGAGTTGAGGTGATAGCAGTCAATTCTCAACCCAAGGCACTTTTGGTTTACCTGCATCCTGTGCACCCAGATATCAACTTGCCCCCTCCGCGGAGTGTTGTGGCTTGGACCCACAACACTGGAGTAGCGGCAGCTGCAATGATTCTGAAAGAAGGGATTGTGCGACCCTCATGCTGGGACCCCTCTGATGACAGCTGGTTGCCGACGTGTGGGTTCTATTCAAGGGCGCATGTGGCAGAAAATTTCTCAGACTATGCATTCAGGGCTGCTCTTATATGCAGTACGCGCAAAGCTTGGGGCTACGGGGATATATGCCAGCCTCGATCAGTAGCAGTTTTCGGGAAGGCGCATTTGCGTCAGCCCCATTACACAGTCAAGCAAGGAGGTGTGCTCGCGGAGCACGCTGCAAACCTCATGTTTGATTGTGTCCACGGAACAGGAGACAAGAGATGGCTAATTAAGTCACATCTTGCTCAATGCTTAGGGCTGGCGGCGTTTGTTCCCAGGCGGTGAACCTTTATCAATGTTGCTTTCTTGACATGTGTCAATGTTGCTTTCTTGACATGTGTTAAATGTAACACCTACTTTGGCTACACGTGGCCTGGAGCAGCGCAAACCATGACCGACTTGGAACGTAAAGAAAAGAAAAGTAATTTGGCTCTCGTGTCGTTTGCGGTCAGACTGTCACTTCACATGTCCATGCGTTTGGCTTGCTGGTTTTGAAGACCAGTCTTGCTGAGGTTATGTCGGGTCGTTTACGCTTGACATGCGTTGCTGCGAAATCTGCCAGAGGGCGTTTGAATTGAGATGTCATAAAGCATTGAAACCGCTGTGAATTGAGATGACTTTTACCTTATCATAAGTGGTTCGAACCTAGCTAGCACTTGTCCCCCAGTTGTTTCATAGAAATGGGCCGTGGGGATTCACGCTCTCGAACCAGAGAGCGCCGGAGCCATAATAAAGGGCAGTCATCGCGTCGCTCTACCAGAGACCGGGGCAACAAGGAGTCTAAGGCTCAGGGTTACGGTGGCCGGGCCCGCAGTCCTTCTCGGCGCTCTCGTAGCCCTCGGGGCCGGGAGCCAGTGGACAGGCGACGACCGGGCACTGCTGGACCTTGGGAACGGCAGTTCCCAATCCCAAGGGAGTGGCGCCCAGATGATGCTCATCTGGACACGCAGCTTCAGCATGGATTGTCACTGCCACGGCTAGTGGCCTCCACAGCTTACAGTCGTGCCAATGACACGGCCGGACTGCCAGTTCAGGATGTCAAATTCTACCAGCTGTTGCACGGCGCCCAAGAAAACTGGTTAATGCGGTTGCTCGCCAATGGACGCAACCTTGCGGTGGAAGCTTTCCGAAGTCGCCTGGAGGCAGCTTTTGCTTCCCAACTGGTTCGCGCCATGAGAGACAGTGACATCGTGGATTTGACCAAACTGTTGTCCCATGAAGCTGGTAATTCAAGTGATGATTGGAGTGTTCGGCTGAATGCCATCAAGTCATGTGTCCCCAAGATCATCAAGTTCATGGCAACATTGATGCCGGCTGACACGGCCACTGCTTTGATGGCAGAGTTGGAGATGCTTCGGGCGGAAAACCAAACACTTCGAGGCAATCGCGACGCCCTCCCCGCACCCAGTGGCCCGGAACCAATCTCCAATCCTCCCAAGCCTGACAACCCTTGCGAACCCTCTGCTTCTGCATCCCAGAGACCCTTGGCGGCCTTTTCAGTGGGGTCCTCGCGCCCTACTTTGGAACAGCATCGCCCGACTTCGCACACCTCTGGGGCCTTGAATGCATGGATGAAAAAGCACCTTCCCAAAGACAAGTTGAACCAGGTTGACCAACAAGTTCAAGTTCTGGAGAAACAGATTCAGGACGCAGGGATCGATGCTCCAGCAGTTGACAGGATGCTGATCGCATGGGGGTTGGATGTGCCCACGGCTTCGAAGATGAACCAGCAGACTCTACTCCGTCTTTTGGCTGCTGTAAACCTTCTTCGGGAGTGATTGGCAGAACAAATTCGCTCAGGGCAAGACCCTTTTAGTTCTAGGCGCTCCACAGCAGAGTCCATTGTTTGGGCATTTTTGATGGTATCTGGTGCGATCTATGCTTCAGTGTTACGTTTCCTACCAATGAGTCTAGTGCATCGCTTTCAATGGTTGCGCGGCACTATGATGAGATGTTGGATCTTACACTGGGCCCCTCGGTCGGACCGGTTTTCCTCATTGCGACTTATACTTCAACACGAACTTGTCGGGTCTGAACTGAACGATTGGTCGCACTACAATTTTCAAGGAGTGGTGTATGTAAGAGCCCACTGCGGTAGACAGCCGTGGTATGTGGGCTGCACTACTCTTTCCTTACATGAGAGAGAGCAGAGTCGCGTTCGAAAATTCAGACAGCTGCAGAATGATCGTTTAGCTTTCTATGAGCCAGCATTACGGTGGTGGAAGGCCACAGGGACCTTTTACGAGTACATTGTTATGCCAGTTGCTCTTCGAGAATGTGAAGTGCGCTCCTCTGAACTGTCTTTGCAGTTATTATACCACCCCAAACTAAACTGGCCATGGATATCTCCTTTATTGAAGAAACTCGGACTACGTGCTCCTACTTACACTTTGAACGTAACCCACGCAGGGGTCATTGGGTCTCAGCTTCAGCGGCGCTTTTCGCGCTTGATGCGCAAGCGCCTTAGCTGCGGAACAATGTTCCGCCTTCGAGATCAGGAAGCTGTCTTGCGCCTTCTGCATAACTTGGGGAGTGAAGGAATAGCCAAGTTCCATGTGTCCCGCTTGTTGCGTTCTAGCTCCACTTCGCTGCATTTACTTTATTATTTAGCTAGAATGACGCAACATATGAGCGAACCTTGGCGAGCTCGAGCCATAAGCCAACTCCGATTGATCCTGGAGTTTAGAGGCGGAACTCTTCCAGTTGCCAACAAGGTTCTTCGACTTCTTCCCGTCCAGCCGGCGTTTATTGCTGTTGCTCAGGCATGGCTGAAGGCTTTTTGTATTCAACACCGAGTATTGTTTCCACCACTGCATGTTCCGCGAAGTCCTATTTGTGAAATACGGTGTATGTCGTTGGAACGAGCCTTGTTCAATTTCCATTCATTCCTGCGCACTTGGGCGCCGGATTTCGAGCCAGAGTGCGTGTGCCGGCCATTTCGTGAACGAGTTCCTCATTCGGCCATTTCAAAAGCTACTGGACATGTTTGCGGTTTTGGTAGTGACATTTGGCCCAGTGAGCAATTGTCGTGGGCGCATTTGCAGGACTCCATCTGGCCCACCTGGCGTAATTTCTTTTCGCACAATTCTTTGCAATTTTCTGCATGGCTGCAACATTGGAAGTTACCCTGCAGACTGATTCATTACTGGAATCAATTTCTGCATGAACGTTGGAAGCAGCATGTGGCTTCTGTTGATACGGCGGACCGGTGTTTTTGGGCTTTCCATGAGATTTGCAAATTTCAAAACCTCACTGACGGATGGATTCGTGGGCCGGCGGACCATTTCCCTCATTGTCTCGCGATTGTTTGCCCCTCACATTATCATTGGTTGCTTCATCGTACTTTTCTGGATGTTGAAGTTTTCCGTCAATTGTATGAAGGCCCGATGACCATAATGTCAAGACTTCCACAGTTTGTGCCACGCCAACTTGTGCGACAATATTCTTGGGGATGGGCCATGCAGGGTCAGCTACCATACGCATACCTGCTTCCGAAGCCAAGCCGTGGGTGGGACAAGGCCCGGCCAATTGTGAGCTACCGCAAGGCATGGTGCTCCAAGATCGGGCAAGCCATTTCTATTCTGCTCTTGGTAATTTTGGAAACCGTCTTCCCCAAGGAAGTCAATACCCAACGAGTCGATGTCATTCTTCGGTCTATTTGGCGCATCTTTTGCCAAAACCATGTCGAGTCTGAAATCCTTTTAGACCAGCAGGACCTGGCTGGTTTTTACAACCATGCGTAACACTGTCGCATCCTGATGTCCGTGCAGTTCTTGATTTGCAGATACGCCTCCTTGCAGGATGTTTCTCTTGATTCAGATTTTTCAGTCACAGTTCAGCACGCCGAAAGAATACAACGACTGTTTAAAGGCAAGTGGCGACGATTTGGGTCTACTCATCGGGTCGTTCGTCTCGGCGATGTGGTTCCTATCGTTGACACTTTGTTACGACTCAGCTTTTTCAGCATCGGTAGGTTTGTCTTTCAGCAAACATGTGGCGCGTCCATGGGATCCCAGTGGGCGCCAGTATTATGTTCAGCAGTTGCAGTCTTCCGGGAGTGGACCTTTACTCAGGCACTTGTGAATTCTGGCACGTGGGTTCAACATTCTTTTCTCACTAGATACGTGGATAACCGTATCATGGTTTTGGTCAACACTACGCCTTCGAGCACTGACCATGATATTTTGCGTTGGCCTTACTTTTACGGGCGGCCACTGGTGCTGGAGACCGTGATAGACGACATTGCACTCGGCTTTCGTATTGACACCCGCCAACGATCCATTACCTTAAAACTTCCCACCCTTCCTCAGTTGATCCGAAGTCACCGCTCTGCTGGAGCAGAAGGGGCTATTCTTTCAGGCTTTCGGGCACGAATGTTATTGGTGTGCCGTTTTGTCCGGCCCCGAAGACTGATCCCTTATCAAGCGCAAGATCTTGCAGCTATGTATTGCGCACGGGGAGTCCCGCTTCGGCTCTTGCGACCAGCCATTCGAGACTTATTGGAGAGGTTCCAGCTTTGGAATCCTGAAGTTTCTATGCTCTTCCATCATCTGCCTGAAATGGAGTAGTGCAGAAGCGGGCGACCCATTTTTAGCCCGAGGCATGGTAATTCTCAAGTTTCACTAAGCATTCATTGACAAGCAGAAGCATGGAAAATGTCCAACAGCTTTTCGGACTCAGACACGGACAAAGACCCATTATTTTGGAATAGCGGCTCTATTTTCGATGCTAGATTTTGCCTGTTTACTCAAACAAAGACGACTTTTTCGGCTTGAAGCCACTCCGGAAACTAAGGCTGTTTACTAAGGCCACGGGTAGCTCCGCCCTTAACGGGAGCCCAGCGTGGGGGCTGTTTTGTGTACATGTTTGCGCATGTGTGCGCATTCAACGATGCCAAGGTGCATTTCTCGGTTGGTTTTGGTCGTCCATCCCCTGCTCAGCAACTCGTTTCACTGAGGAGGGCCCGTTTTCGCCCCCTCTCAAGCGAGGGCCACGGGGGGGGCCTGCCATCCTACCGTTTATCCTGGCCGTTTGGCGTGGGTGTGTGCGTGTGTGGGTGTGCGTCCCCTCCCCTCCTCAGCAACTGTTTTGCTGAGGAGGGCCCGCCTTCGCCCCCGCCTCCCCTGTGGTTCTCTCGGGTGAGGGCCATGGGGGCCCGCCATCCCGGCCGTTTTGCGTGTGTGTGGGTGGGTGTGTGTTCAAAAGAAACAACAAATGCGCCCTTTTTCTCCCCTTTTTTCGGCAAGATTGAGACACCAGGGGCCCTTTCTCCTTCAGAACTTCCAGTGACAGTTTACCAGCAGTGCTCCTGCGGGAGCTGTTGTGTGTGTGACAACCCAAACCAGTCGAGGGATAGCTATGCTAAGCATATCCTGAAAGCAGGGGGCCGCCGGGGGAATGCGCAGTCGGCGGCCAACAAAGACGCTGCGCATTCCCTGTGGAAACGTACCTGCGAACCGCACCTGGGCCCCTGACGGCAGCTGGTGGGTTCCCTCTCAAACAGATTCCAACTTAAGGCCTGGGACATCCACAACCTCTTTTCGCTTTTCAAACTCCATCTTCAGTGTGTGTGTGTGTGTGTGTGTGTGTGTGTCTGTGGGTGTGTGTCTGTCTGTCCGTCCGTCCGTCCGTCCGTCCGTCGGTCCGTTCGTCCGTCCGTCCGTCTGTCTGTCTGTCTGTCTGTCTGTCTGTCTCTGTGTGTGTTTGTTGTTTTCTGTTGTGTGTGTGTTGTTTTTTTTTTTGCCGGCTGATCCGTTGCGCCTACTGCAGCCCCACGGCCTTCCAGTGCTGAACGGCGAGGCTTTGGAGTGGGGCGTAGGTTGGAGGACCTGGGACGGAGTTCGGATGCAATTGACATTGCCCCCGTGCTCCTGCCACTTTGGCCACCCACGGCTTGGATTCTGCGAAACCTGCGGCGGCTGCAAGTTGACCCCTATAGCCTTGGCGGATGTTGCCGTGCCGCTGGTGCCGGTCTTTGCACGGAGACTTGTGCAGGGGCTGCTGCATGACCTTGCGCCATCGCGGAGGGTGCGCCTGGAACCGGGGCAAGAGCCCGGCGCCTTTTGCCCGGACTGTTGGTGGCAGCTGGTGCAGGCAGCCTCCCAACAGATACCAAGGCCGCAGCCAACATTGGAGGGGCTGTTGGCTGCCCATCTGGCTGAAGTGGCTGGCCAGCTGCGGCCTGGGGCCGGCGCGCCACTGCAGGCGCCGCCGCGAGGGCCGAGTCGCTGTGCCCGCCGCTGCTTACTCCGGCGGCTGCGGGGCCAAGCGTGGGCAGATTGCACCGTCTTGGTCCAGGAAGTTGCAGCAGAAGCTGGCTTGCCTGATCCGCAAGTGCGGCGCATGCTGCGCCGGCTCCTCGAAGAGGGCAGAGTTCGCCAGCGGCGCAGAGGTCGGTTGCTGGAAGTCCAACTTGCCCAACCAGCCTGACTGACTGACATCTTGTCCGCAAAAGCTACGCATGCTTGTTTGGCCTTACTGCATGAGTGCTTGCATGCATGCATGCATCACCTGCATGCCTGCCCTTCCGGCATGCGCTTCCAGCATGCATGCCTGCGTGCATGCCTGCACTGCATGCATGCCTGCACTACCTGCATGCATGCCTGCATTGCCTGCATGCATGCCTGCATTGCCTGCATGCATGCCTGCATTGCCTGCACTGCATGCATGCCTGCACTGCCTGCATGCATGCTTGCATGCCGGCATTGCTTGAGCTTGTGCCGTTTGTTTGTCCTGGCAGGTTTCCAGCTGGAGCCTTCGCCCTTGGCCACTTCTTGTCGGGTGTTGTTTCGTCGTTTTCGTTTTCGTTTGTTGTCGCGGTTGCCGTTGTTGCTTTGGGTTGGCCATGACGCTTGCGGAGCCATCTCCCTGGCCTGAACTCCAGCGGGTAAGCTGCTGCGAGGGATGCTGCCAGGTGTTTGGCTTTGGCGTTGTTTCGCGCCAAAGGCCGTGTCTGTCTGTCTGTCTGTCTGTCTATAAAATTCGTCTATTGAATATCGTTCTTTTTAACACGCGTTATTATCTCTGGAATGTCTCCTTGAGATGCAATTAATAACTATGAGGAGAACGGGCAACAGCTATGATGCAACTGGCTAGTTTTTTTTTTTGTGTTGCTTGCTGCTTTTTGCTTAGCAATTTTGACGGGCACAATGGGCTTGGGGTTCTTGACCAGTCGACTCAGCCCTGCGAGCCCTGCGAGCTTCCTTCGAGCTGAGGAACCCCATCTTCCGCAGCGGTTTGCACTGCCGCTGCGACAGCACGGAGGCGCCGCAGAGCCCAAAGCACCTGCGGCTGGTGCTCACGGAGCGGCTGCTGCAGTGGCTGGCAGAAGGATCGCCGGAGGCACGGTGAGGGGCCTGGGGGTCTCGGGTAGGCCTTTCTGCGTCCCAAATGCCGGCTCCCACACAGCATGTTACCAATGAGGCCCTTTGTGCCGAGGTGTGAGCATTATTTGAAGCTCGGTGGCGACGGCGTTGACTTCAGTTTCTGGTTATGCTTGGGCCCTTACGCCAGCTCGAATCGATTTTGCGGCCAACCCTTCCAAGCTGGTAAGTTCCCTTCAGCATCAGCCACGAAACTCCTGGTGCTATGCAAAGACTTGTGCTGAGGATGTTGAGGCGCTGGCAGAGTGCAAGCAGCGCGCCATGGATCTGCGCTGGACAAGGCGGGCTTCCGGCTTTGCGCGATCTTCGGTTCACAGGTCTCTTTTTTGCCACAATGAGGGGTCCTTGTATTCCCTGCCTGGCTCATCACTTTTTGAGCCAATTTTAGTTGCTCCTTTTAGATAGGTGATTTTTAGAAGGGGACACACACACACACAATGAATGTATGTATCTATCCCAACATATATATATATATACATGTGTGTGTATAGGTACATCAGAAGAACGTGTATACATGTATGTCGAGAAGGAGCCAGGGCTCCGCTGCCAAGGAAGGGCTTGGTGCACGAGGACGGCGAAGCCGCAGAGCCCGCCGACGAGCCCGACGAGCCCGTCGGCGAGGACGCGGACGCGGAGCTTCCGGAGACGTGCGGGGAAAGTGCGGAGGAGGTCGGCTGAGAGTCAAACGAAATTCAGTTCGTTTCTCATTCGCGGCTTCTGGACATTTCTCAATTGTGCGCAACCTTGTGGCAGATGTTGATTGCAATGGACCAAAATGCAAACACCACAAGCACCCACACATTGCTTCCTTTTTTTTTGTCACGTGGTTCTGTTGGAATGTGGGCATCATGGGCCGGGTTTCCTGTGCCGAGGTGCTGAGCATTGTCCGGAGCTGCAGTGTGGCCCTGCCCCCAGCTGTGCTGTCGTTCCACCACCTTTGCTTTGGAGCGCTTGGGACAGAGTCCTTGCTGGGTATGGGATCCCAGAGAATTGGGTCGTGTTTCATCGCATCAGGCCGTGCTGGCCGTACTTTCGTGGTGTTTCACAGGGAATGGCTTATTTGATGCATGTGTGCTGGTTTCTTTCGCGGAAGGCATGCTCGCAGTCATGTCTGGCACCGAGCTTCTCCTCTGTTGCTGGCCCGACTCAAGAGGCCGAGCGGCTAGCGTCTGGCTTTGCCGAGGGGGCGCTGCGCGTTGATTGCGTGGCAATCAATGCAACCTCCCTTGGCCCAGGCTGCCAGGCTTTGGCTGCAGAGGGCTCGGCAGGCGCTGTTGGGGAAGGAGAGGATGAGCAAGCCGTCGCCCTCCCTGGTGCATGGCGCTCTGATTTTGGCGCAGGTGATGTTCGGAGGCCCCAGACTGGGCACAAAGGGCAGGTTGGGGAGTGGCATTCGAGAGAGTTCAAAATTATGCTTGTTGCCAAGAAAGCTGAATGTGCCTTACTGGTTGTGGAGAGGTCGTGTGTGCCAAACTCTCCAGTGAGTACTGTCGCATGAATGCATCACAGCATTCTTGCAAGCGATGGCTTTCCTAATTGCCTCTGCCTTGTCATTGCGCCAACTCTGAGAGCCAAAGATCTCGAAAGAACACTGAGTCTCTCTTTTTCCCCGGCGGGGACCTTCCGAGGGTCGCGAGAGGCGGCGCGGTGGTGGGGAAGCTGGGGGTGGCCCGGTTCAACCCGCTGCTCTTCGCGCTGATCCGCGAGGCTGTGGCGGGACCCCTGCTGCTGCTTTTGGCCCTGGCCTGCGACGGCTGGCTGATGCCGCGGCGGGAGGAGCCCAGCCAAGTGGTTTCTTCGGAGTTTTGGCATTTGGCGGGCTTTGTCTTTTCAGTCTAGCTGGGCAGGCTGGCTGGTTGGTGTAGAGCAGCAGTGACACGGCACTTGTTTGGGCATTGGCTTTCGGGCTTTTTGGCTTGTCTTTTGGGTGCTGGCTTGCCTGCGCCTACTTGCTCGCTGCCCGGGCAACTTGTAACTTGTGTGGAGGATTTGCGCCTGCTTTTGGCAATGGGCGCCTGCGTGTTCTCCAATCAGGCACGATGGGTTTCAATCGTTGTCCACTTCACTTGCTTTCAGTTCGGACCTTCTACCTATGAATTTCGCGAGGGCGGCGCTTCAAAGGGCGGCATTGGCGCCGGGGCTTGAGGCCAGAAGAACAGCGATTCACTGTCCCACTTTGGAAATCAATGTCTCAAAACGCGGCAGAAGGGCAGGCCGCCAAGCTTGTGCCAAGGAAACCCTGTGATTCCCGCCATTTGGTGGTTGGACTGGTTGGGTCCCTTGATTGAAGGGATCCGCCGCATCTGCTCGACCGGCTTTTCGTGGGTACCTCTGCTCGTCTCGAGAGAGGCCTTCTTCATCGTGGGCACCAAGCTGGCGGGGCCCATTGTGGCCAGCGCCTGGCAGTGCTCGCAGCCCATCTTCACGCTGCTCATCAGCCTGTCCCTGGGTTGGGAGGCCGGAGCCTGGGGACCGGAGGGACTGGAGGCACTGGAGGCACTGGAGGCACTGGAGGGGCCGGAGGGGGGGAGGAGCATTTTCAGGTGTGGCTAGGGTGTGGTGGGGTTTGGCAGGGTTTCGTAAGGTAAGTTGATCTTGATGCACTCAAATTCCGAGCCTTCAAGAGGTCAAGGCCGACTGACAAGCAGTAGCCGTTGCCAAGGAGGGTGGATGCCCCAGCTCTTGGTGCGCAAATTCCCTGTTACATCTTCCCACAGGTGGCCACCGCGAGAAAGACCTGGGGCATCTTGGCCTCCTTCGCCGGGGGGGCCTTCTTGGTGTGCTACGGCCAGCCTGTCTCCAGCCCCGCATCCTCTGGCAACCTGCTGCTGGCGCTGAACTGCCTCGGGACCTCGCGCCGCGGCCAGAGATCGCTCCCTTCGGCCGTTTTGGATGGCCGCAAGAGTTAGCTGGCAAAAAAGGCGCCACCTAACGAATTTTCCGGAAGCCGCCGGCGAGCATTGTACGTTTATATAGGTACACACACACACACACATATATATATATATATATTCATGTACCCATATATGCACATATAACGTGAATACAGTTACATTAACATTGCCATCAACCTTTTGAGCAGGCCTCACTAGGGAATTCATCCACACATAATGTTGGGAGAGGGCGGATCCTGCTAGAGGTGCAGGGCATTTGAGGCTCTATGTGATCTTTGGAAAGTTCGCGCTGCAGCGGTACCCCTCCCTGAGCACCACGGCGTGGTCCTACTTATTTGCCACTGCAATGATGACAGCCACGGCTTCCTAGTTGCCTAGTGGCATCTTTTTCCTTTTACTTCCGGATGTCTACGGCCCCCGTCCTTCCCCGGGCACCAACAAAGACAGGGCAGTGAAGTAAGGCCTTGTGCCTGAATAGCAACTGCGCCTTTATTCACTTCCTTTGCCCGGAGAGTGGGCACGATGACCTGGCTTGTGGAAGCTACAGGCGTGGGAACCTCTTGCCTGGTGAGGGGATACAGGTGAAAGGTTGCAATCTTGGCGCCCGCACTGTTTGATTGGCGGCGCCCTACTGCTCAACCAGGGGTCGTTTTTGTCTTGCGTGCCCATGATTTAGAGGTAGCCTGGCTGTTCAGGACCTCTTGCTCACCTTGGTCTGTGCCACAGAGTGCCGTGCTTCCCTTGGTGTACTGGGTGCTTTTCAATAGTATGGGCGCCTACTTGCTGATCACTTGGGCCAACCAGCATGCTCGAGCGGGCTTTGTTTTGGCGTACACGGCCCTCCAGCCCCTCACGAGCACTACGCTCAGCGTGCTGTTGATCTGGACCTTCGGACCCAGCGACCTGAAGCTGCCGGGCTGGAATGCGCTGGGAGGCATCGGGATCCTTGCGGGGCTTGTCCTGGTGATCGCCGACGGCAAGCACCAGCACGAGGAGGACGAGATGCTGGAAGCGGCCAACCCGGATCCTGCGGAGACCGAGACCATTGGCCACTCCAACGGCTCGTGAGGGCCGAAATCCTCGGCCTTCCGGCCTCAAGGCCAAAGTGCCTGATGGCTTCAGTTATCGCTGTAGACTCTGCTAGGCAGGGTGCTGTGGAAGCCGCGGCCTGCAAGTTGGGAGCATTTGCGCCTCCTTTGTGCCATGAGCCTGTTCGGAGCGAAATGTGGCGAGTTGTGCATTGTATGGCTAGGAGGTGGGCCACGTTTGGTCAAGCAATGTCACTGTTCTCAAGCCCATTCGCACCAGCAGCAGCAACGCCCTGGAACTCCAGCCTCCAACCTCCTAATTTCCGTCCAGCATCAATTTGTCAATAGGAGGCGTCACATTGTGGAGGGTTCTTTCTGAGTAGGGGGCCCTCGCACACCCAGGTGGTAGCGCTGCACCCGGACCAGGCGGCGGAGCCGGCGATCCGCTTGGCGCTGCTGCTGAAGAAGCCCTTCGCGGTGGTGCCCTGCTGCACCTACGCTGCAGGCCTGGGGTCTGAAGGGAGGTGGGAGGCAAAGTAGTTTTGGATGCAACGGCAAAGAGGGAGAGAAAGAGAGAGAGAGAGAGATATTGAGTGCATGATTGAGTGCAAGGGTGGAAGGGTTGTTCCCAAGGAGCCTTCAGCAGAGCTGAAGCCAAAGTCCGTGACAAAGTGGGGATGGGTTCGGGGGAAGCGCCCGCCCTCTTTCTCTTTTTCTTTCTCTTTCTCTTTCTCTCTGTCTCTCTCTGTTTCTCTGTCTCTTTCTCTTTCTCTTTCTCTCCGTCTCTCTCTGTCTCTCTCTGTCTCTCTCTGTCTCTCTCTGTCTCTCTCTGTCTCTCTCTGTCTCTCTCTGTCTCTTTCTCTTTCTCTTTCTCTTTCTCTCTGTCTCTCTCTCTCTCTGTTTTTTTTTTCTCTCTCTCTCTCTCGTTAAAATCGGAGTCTCAATTACTACAAGTGCAAGCGCATGTCGAAGTGCAGTTGTGTTGTGTCCTCTTGAAGGGATTGTTGAAAGCTCTTGCTGTGGTCGTTCCATGATGTTGTGTGTGTTGTTTTCTTTCCAAGTAGTGATTTGGATTTGTGCTTGTGTAGTAGTGACTTTGCTTGTCTGATGTGTCTAATGGTGAGGTGTGACTCGTTGCTGCCTCCAATGTAGTTTGCTGTGTCTTCGTAGCTGTTGTCATTCCAATCCCAGCTGTTGTCATAGTCGTAGTCGTTCCCAATTCTCCTCCATGTAGTTTATCTCGTGTTGTCCTTCTTCCCCTTCGTAGTACCAGTCCCAAGTGTCGTTCACATCCTGAAGTAGTTCTTCATTGTTGTCCTGATCTGCTTGTTCTTGGTCTGGTGGATGTAGTTCTTCTCCTTCTCCTATTTGCCACACAGGCGCTCTGCAGTCCTGGGCCCAATGGCCAGGCTTGCCACATCGGTGGCATGTCATGTAGTTGTTGCTTCCTTTTCCTTTTGACTTGCTGTAGTTTCCTTGGCCTTTGTAGCCTTTGCTTGATCCATAGCCTTTGGATCCTGAGTAGCCTTTTCCTTTGCTCTTGTTGTATCCTCCTTTGTTGTAGTTTTCTTTGTTGCCTTTGTCAAATCCCTTGTAGTGTCCTTTGCTCCTGTACTTGCCTTTGCCTTTGCTTCCTTTGTAGTGGCCTTTGCCTTTTCCTTTGCCTTTGTAGTTTCTTCCTTTCCTCCAAACGTTGTCAACGTCCGTTGGTGCTGATCCTCCATTGTAGTTTGTGCCTACAGCTGCAGTCGATCTTGAGAAAGCTGAAATCGTCTTGTAGTAGTCCAGGATGACTGCTCTGATCTCGTTGTAGTTCGTGATCTGTCCAGCTCGCAGTTGGAGATGTTGTTGCAGCGCTCCTTTGGTTTCGTGGAGTAGTATTGCGATTTTTCTTTTATGTGGTAGTGCTGTGCCGTTGTCTTTCTCGTAGCGGTTGATGTCGTATTCCCATTGTAGGAATTGCACTTCAAACTGTGCTTCATTGCGTGTAGGTTCCAGTAGCTTGGAAGGTAGCCAACGCTTCGTGTGCCTACTGGTAGGAACCTGTTGTGCAAGAGTCGTAGTGTTTCACATCCATTTGCGTTGTAGCGGTTTTGCCTTACTACGTCGCTGCTGCTCCCTGACAGACGTTGATGAGGATGTAGTGTAGATCTCTGGAGAGGTCTACTGCTTTGCTTGCTTGTGTACGATCGAGTATGTGTGTTCTGATGTCTGTATCCGCAATCTGTCGTGTAGCTACTTGTGCCAGTTGTAGCACCAGGTCGAAGTCTCGGTCTATGAGTCCGAGATATGCTTGTAGCTTGAACAGCCATTCTTCATACTGGGAGTAGTCACCAGTGAAGAAGGGTGGTGGCAGTTTGTATCGATGTAGTCTCTGAACGTCGTTGTCTTATTGTGTTCCTGCTCCCGTAGTCGTGGCTCCTGCAGTTTCTGCTGTTGGCCCATTCTCTGCTGTTTAGGATCTCAGCTCCGCTACCACGTTAAAATCGGAGTCTCAAGTACTACAAGTGCAAGTGCAATGCTGTTGTTGTTAACATAAACAAATGTAGTCTGCTGCAGCCTGCCTTTTCTACTGCTGTAGGGCAGAGGCTCAAGGCTTGCGGTAGTATACATACATGCAACACAAATGCAAGTGGTGAAGCATGTCTCTCTCTCTCTCTCCCTCCCTCCCTCCCTCCCTCTCTCTCTCTCTCTCTCTCTCTCTCTCTCTCTTTCTCTCTCTCTCTCTCTCTCTCTCTCTGTTTCTTGCTTGATGTCTACTCAAGTGCCTTGGTCCCGCTTCCGCCAGACTTTCCAAAGCGGAAGCTGCCGCGCACCGGACAGCCGGTGAGGAGAGGCACCTCGTTCGGAGGCAATCCGTGGGTCCAACCTGCTCCTCAAGTTTGCCAGTCATCATGTTGTGTGGCTTTTTTGCCAAGTGTGTCAATACTCTTGCTCGGCTGGGTAGAATCATTGTGAGAACGGGGCTCGCTGGTTTGGCAGGGCCTGCTGGGTGCCCCCATTCAGAATGGATATTGCCCTAGGGCTGCTCAAGGCGTGTAGTTTGCACCGCCATGTGCACACATGCGTTGCGGAAGAATGGCTTTGGCGTCCTGAATCGCTGCCGGTTTTCTAGCTTTCATACTGGGAGCCACATGAGCCATGGGTTCCACATTCCATTTGGAGATGCACGGGCGGGGAGGACCTATGGGGAGCTCCTGGAGTACTTGCAGCAGCTGGACCCTCGGATCCAGCGTGCCGAGCTGGACTTCGAGGGCAAAAGCCGCGGGCTTAAAGCTTCCCCATTCCCACTAATTGTTGGGGGGTTCAGTTTTTCGATTTCCATGTCTTTCTTCATCCGCCTGGGGATTCAGTTTTTCGATTTCCATGTCTTTCTTCATCCGCCTGGGGATTCAGTTTTTTGATTTCCATGTCTTTCTTCATCCGCCTGACAATTGTTGGGGGATTCAGTTTTTCGATTTCCATGTCTTTCTTCATCCGCCTGACAATTGGTGGGGGATTCAGTTTTTCGATTTCCATGTCTTTCTTCATCTGCCTGACAATTGTTGGGGGATTCAGTTTTTCGATTCCCAGGTCTTTGTTCATCCGCCTGACAATTGTTGGGGGATTCAGTTTTTCGATTTCCATGTCTTTCTTCATCCGCCTGGCAATTGTTGGGGGATTCAGTTTTTCGATTTCCATGTCTTTCTTCATCCGCCTGACAATTGTTGGGGGATTCAGTTTTTCGATTTCCATGTCTTTCTTCATCCGCCTGACACTTGTTGGGGGATTCAGTTTTTCGATTTCCATGTCTTTCTTCATCCGCCTGACAATTGTTTGGAGATTCAGTTTTTCGATTTCCATGTCTTTCTTCATCTGCCTGAGAATTGTTGGGGGATTCAGTTTTTCGATTTCCATGTCTTTCTTCATCTGCCTGACAATTGTTTGGAGATTCAGTTTTGCGATTCCCAGGTCTTTGTTCATCCGCCTGACAATTGTTGGGGGATTCGGGGGATTCAGTTTTTCGATTTCCATGTCTTTCTTCATCCGCCTGACAATTGTTGGGTGATTCAGTTTTTCGATTTCCATGTCTTTCTGCATCCGCCTGACAATTGGTGGGGGATTCAGTTTTTCGATTTCCATGTCTTTCTTCATCTGCCTGACAATTGTTGGGGATTCAGTTTTTCGATTTCCATGTCTTTTTTCATCCGCCTGACAATTGTTGGGGGATTCAGTTTTTCGATTTCCATGTCTTTCTTCATCCGCCTGACAATTGTTGGGGGATTCAGTTTTTCGATTTCCATGTCTTTCTTCATCCGCCTGACACTTGTTGGGGGATTCAGTTTTTCGATTTCCATGTCTTTCTTCATCCGCCTGACAATTGTTTGGAGATTCAGTGTTTCGATTTTCATGTCTTTCTTCATCTGCCTGACAATTGTTGGGGGATTCAGTTTTTCGATTTCCATGTCTTTCTTCATCTGCCTGACAATTGTTGGGGGACTCAGTTTTTCGATTTCCATGTCTTTCTTCATCCGCCTGACAATTGTTGGGGGATTCGGGGGATTCGGGGGATTCAGTTTTTCAATTTCCATGTCTTTCTGCATCCGCCTGACAATGTTGGGGGATTCAGTTTTTCGATTTCCATGTGTTTCTTCATCCGCCTGACAATTGTTGGGGGATTCAGTTTTTCGATTTCCATGTCTTTCTTCATCCACCTGACTATTCCCCATTTGTTGGATACACGTTCCTATTGTCTTTGCATTTCCTCTCCTGCCCCTGGGAAAACTAGCTCGGGGCGGGGAGAGCTGAGGGATGAGCTGAGGGAAAGCTGCGGTAGTTTGTGGCGGCACATGCCGCAATTGTATGCTCGAAGGCAAGCCAGGTCACCCAGCTGAGTTGGCAGCCACATGCTGGTAGGGCTTGGGCTGCTTTGCGCCTTTCGGCTGCGTTAATCTTAGACCAAGGCACTCTCCTCTACATGATTCCGGGGCCATGAGCCGCGGGGTGCCCGCTGAGCCAAGACTCCGGACCCGAAAAAAAAAAACACATCTGATTGCAACATGTCAACGCGGCCCAAAAAGTGTTCAAGGTACCCGCTCTAAGCCCCGCGGTTGCAGTCAGCAGGCAGAGTGTTGTTTTTCTTCTTTTTTGCGCTCATCCGGATTCTGCCGCTGGCGCAAAAGACCGGAAGAACACGCTTTCGTGACAAACATTGCTTATGAATTCATGTTGAATTGCTGTCAACGGTAGGCATGACTTGGCTTGATGTGACAATGCTCGCCCTCCGCTGGCCGTGGCTTGGAAGTTGTCCCATGGGGCAAGGCGAATGGCATTCTTAAGCAGGGCAATGATCTTAGTTGGCTCCCATTGAGTCAGCTGGGCTTCCGGGATAGCATGCAGCAAGCAAGCCCAGCATGGCAACCAAGTCGCAGAAAGAGTGCGAGCAATCAGAGTGCTCAGCGTGGGTGCAGAGCCAGGTGACCGAAGGGAGATAGGCCCCATTCACCAAATCGGTGGCTGCCTTGGCAGGCACGGCCCAAATTGCTTGCTGTTCCGCAAGCAAGGCTGAAAAGAGTTTTTGGCATCAATGTGCAGCCGAGGCCAAACTCTTTTGTGCACGTGGTTGAATCCAAAGGCTGTTGTCAGTAGCAGCTCCCATCCTTGAGGCCAGCCACAGGTTGTCTTCAAGTCAAGGTGGCAAATGTGGAAACAGGGCAAATTCAGGGGGCGTTGAAGCTACACGAGGCTTTTTGTTGGCCAAGAGCTTAGGAAGCCAGGCACCCCAAGAAGAAAAAGGGCGCATCCGCATCCACTGCGTGGCAAGCCGCGTCCAAGATTCCAGGTGATCCTGGCTTCGATGGTGCGCACAGCTTGCCCTTGTCGAGCTCAGCGCTCGCAGAGTTACTGAGGTAAAACCAACCACCAAAATGGGTGGTTCTCCATTCAACGTGGTGCTTTTGGGACCTGCGGGATGGCACTAGGAGCGAGAGGACAGAAAACACACACACACAAGAAGTGCTTGGAGGAAGGGGGTCTTCATTCACCCCTCTCGTTGCCACACGCCGATGCAGGCCGAGGGCAACAACGAGGTGACGCAGAACGAGGGCACACCGGCAGTGCAGTTGGCTTAGACTGGGCAGCTGTGACTGTGGTCCGGGCAGTTTGAAGCCTTGCTCGTTTACTTTCATTGATCTCGGCAGGTGTCAACCGTGCAAACTTTTGTGCCCAAATATTTGTGATACCACCTTCAATGGCCTGCTGCCTGAAGATACGTTTAGTGGTCCAAGTCGGGAGCTTCGTTCGGCTTGCGGCACATACATGCAAAAGCAAAGAAGTTGCAGCCACCCCTGATGTTGACACATTCCGACACCCACATACGTGCTAATAGCTCTGTTGGTTCAGCACTTCACCACGCTGGCCCACGGGGACAACACAGCAACGTCAATGCAACTCGGCACCTGCCTGGCTGCGGCGGTCCCTTCATTGAGATTCTCTGCAGCCAGCGTAAGACTCTTTCCTTGAAAGGGAGTTGCTTTCGCGCTGAGTCCGGTGACTAGGGCGCATGTTGCTTCGGCGAGCTGCGCTCAGCTGAGCCTTGTGACATGACCTTAGCGATCCACGCGCTGTGCTGGGCGGGCGCCTGGGCTGCCCAGTCGGCCCCCTTCACCGCCTCTGTGCAGGCAGCGGCTTTGGGGTCTTGGCACTTGGGACATATGGTGACATGGCAGGAGAGCAGAATAAGAGGCCGACATGTGACAAACCCGGGGAGATATCTGTCATGACAGCCGATGCTTTTCAGTGATTGGTTTAGCTGCTTTGCGGAACTCGCTTCAAACGTGTATCCATTCTTCTTGGCGCCCCTTGCCCGCATCCCCCCGCTGCATCATCTGCCTGTTGCAGCAAATGCCCCGTAGAAGCATCAGATGCGAATGACGTCAGAATCATGAGCCGGTTTACGAGTTTTCGTTTGCAATGTTTGCACTTGTTTGAAAGGAGACAATAATTAAGCTGGCGCCTGCGATGAGTAAATATCCGGTAGTGTCTTTAGAGCCGGGAAGGGCACAGTCGGTTTTGGTCGGCGCCAGGTGGTGGCGGACGAGGATGCACGGGGCTCCGTGGTGGTGCTGACCGTGGCCAATGCCGCAGATGGCCCGGCAGTGGCAGGCTGGCGCCTGTGCTTCACCTGGTTAAAGGCGCGTGCCAGGGCCTGCCCTAAGCGCCGCTTTGTTGGCCTGGGACTGTGGCAGAGGGCACTCCGGGCGTTTGGGCAGAGGGCCCAAGCAAGTTAAAGCTCGGAATATTGGCAGCGGGCACAGGAGGCGGGGTGTCGTCCTGCTTTCATTTATATAAGGGCAATCCCTAATCCGGCAAAAGGCTGGGAATCATCTCGTTGCTTCTTGCAGAGGCTGTAACTCGAGCATCATGTAACTCTTTTTCAAGCAAGCTCAGCATGAAGGCGAGCGCCAGGATGGGTTCATGCCTTTGACACATTTCCGGACGCTTGTCTACACTGAACAGTTGCGCCTTCACTTAAGCAGTGCCTTCCTCTTGGGTGATCGGAGCTAAAAGGGTTCCTCCGCTTAGATCATGTTGTGCGGCAGGGAACTCTGCCAGCAGCTGTCCCAATATATATATATATATGTACACATATATAAATAAATATATATATATATATATATACATATATATAAAGAAACCCTAAACTTATACATATACAAATATATATATATATATATCATCTGCCGGTTGGTTTGGGTAAATATGTCTGGATTCCGGGACGGAGGAACGGGGGGGGGGGGGTGTGGGGGTGGGGGGAGGGGGGTGGGGAGGGGGGGGGGGGGGGGGGGAGGGCGGGGGGATGGGCGGGGGGGGGGGGGGGGGGGGGGGGTGGGGGGGGGGTGGGGGGGGGGGGGGGGGGGGGGGGGTTTGGGTAAATATGTCTGGATTCCGGGACGGAGGAACGGGAGTCTTAGTGCTTTAGTAATCTGGGTTTTACCGCAGGTTCACGCTTAATTTAGTGCAACGAACTTGAGACCTGCAGCTGGGGCTTACGGACCCTTTGCCCCGCAATGCCCCGGCACTTGGAGGCGACGGTGCTGGTGCATCCCAGCGCTGTCTCCCGCAGCGGCAGCTATGTGTGCCTGCCCGAGGATGGGTTATGCGTGTCAGCAAGCTACCGCACGTAGAAATTCCGACAAAAGGCGGAAGCAACCCACACGTTTTCCGTACTTCACCCTGGCATTTTGCAATTCGCTCAAATCACCGATCCACGCGTCCATCCACGCGCGACCGAACCGGTCGCACAGGAGCCTTTGCTGGCGCCCGGGGCAACGCGGGCCTTGGCACTGCAGCTGGGTGCTCCGGCCATGCGCCACGCCTCAGACCTACCGAAGGGTCTGCACCTGGCCGCCCGGCCGAGGGAGGTTTGGGGCTGGGGTCAACCCTGTCCATGGGTCCCTTTTGAAAGAACAGGACCCCTCAGTCAGCTTCCATGTCAATGGACAGGAGCTTATGTGTGGCTCGCCTTTGGCTTTGCCAGTAAAGCAACCCCCTAGAAGGGTTTTCTTGAGCCTACTTGGTTAAGAGGCGACATCGAATATGGCACGATGATGGGGCCTGTATGGTCAGAGCTTGTTTCGACCTACAAAGTAAAGCATGGCCATGCACCACATTAGCAGTTCGTTAATTGAACATGACAGCATTTTGTCAGTTGCGGCGGCTGGGCTGGAGTGCCAGCGAAACCCACTACCAACCAAACCACCCCCCAAACCCAAACACCCCCGCCCGACTCAGCAAGCCACCGGCCACGGTTCCACTCACAAAACTGATGGAAGGGAATTTTGAGTACGGTGGTTCGTTGGCACGGTGTCACTCAAGGAAGCCAGATGACACCCATCCCCAAAATGGGAAATGAGTGGAAACATAGATTTGAGCAGTTGTGGCCAGTGACACAGTGTTGTTCCGGAAAATGAGCGGACACCAGCAGCATTTTTCCGCTTGATCATCTTCCTGAACTGTTTGCTTGAAATGAACGCTTGCAGCCCACTATTGAAGCTCAGGTGGTGGGGGATTCTGTGCACGATGTGGCCCTGGCAGCACCTGCTGAGGGCCAGGCCAGGGGCCTTACGATTGAGCTTGGTTAATTGAACCAAAACGGCACTTGAGCGATGGCTTGCATTTGGACGGGCTTGGCATTCAGCTTGGAGAGCTGTCAAACTGCAATTGCCACGTCGGGCTGTGACTTCAACGGCACCAAGCAATGTACCAGTTTCGTAAGCTTGTCGAAAGAGCCTTACCTGCAGGCTACCTGAGTTGTAGGGTGGGTGACATCTTATCTGAGATGGGGCCTTCCACCAACCTTTGTTGAAGGGGAAGGGGCCAAGAAAACCAACAAAAGCAAGCCACCCAAGGCAAAGCCCGTGATCGAAGGGCGTTACGGTTCCCCGGAGTCATCCGAACTTGGCATTAATGGGAACCCAGGATTGACAAGCCCCTGGTTGACTACAAGGTGCCAGATCAGCATGAACCCCAAAAAAGGTGCACCCAACAGGAGATTGCTGTGTTAGGCTTCGTTTGCATCTGCCAGGGTCGGCGTTGCAGTTGGGTGCAACTTGCACAAATCCTACATGTTGGCTTCATCATGCCCCGCATTTGACGTGAAAGGGGATTGCGCCATCTTCGTTCGCCCTAAGTTCACCTGGACATTTTTTCCCATCGCCAGGTGCGCTTCACCGGCGCCCCAGGCCTGGCCTTCGCAGGGATTCCGCAGCCCCGGGAGGTGGCGCTGGCCACAGGCGACGGCTTCGCGCTGCAGGGTCTCCACGCGCCGCTGGAGGCCGCCCTGTGGGAGAGATGGATGGAGGGAGGTGGAGGGAGGAACGTTTTTGTGTCTGTGTTCGTGTCTCGGTCTGTGTGTGCTCTGTCTATGTTTGTGTCTCTGCTTCTGTCTCTGCTTCTGTCTCTGGCTCTGTCTCTGTCTCTGTCTCTGTCTCTGTTTCTGTCTTGGTCTCTGCTTGCCTGTCTGTCTGTCTGTTTTTCTGTCTGCTTAAGGAGGCCTACTGAATATCTGACAAGCCCTCAGCCAAAGCCGGCATGCACGCCTACAAGGGCTATAGCATGAGCAGGCTCGTTCGGGAAGGGTGCGGTTTTGCAGGTGGAGGTGGCCTCGCCTCTGGCGCGAGATGCTGCGGAGCTGCTGGGAGAGTGGCTGCAGCGGTGGCCCCCCGGCGCCCCGCTGGCCACATCCGCCGGGAGCGGCTCGGCGCGGCGACTGCTGCGGCTGGCGGAGGTGGCTGGGATCGAGGAGGAAGGCTACGAGCTGTACATCCAGGCAGGGCAGATCCAGCGAGGGAAGGGGGTGGGGGGAAGGGGAGTTGAAATAAATTTATGCACTTTTACACACACACACACACACACACACACACACACACACACACACACACACACACACACACACACACACACACACACACACACACACACACACACACACACACACACACACACACACACACACACACACACACACACACACACACACACTCACACTCACACTCACACTCACACTCACACTCACACACACTCACACACACTCACACACACTCACACACACTCACACACACTCACACACACTCACACACACTCACACACACTCACACACACTCACACACACTCACACACACTCACACACACTCACACACACACACACACACACACACACACACACACACACACACACACACACACACACACACACACACACACACACACACACACACACACACACACACACACACACACA
>CAUJNA010000480.1:1125767-1143267 GCA_963377175.1 Effrenium voratum | reverse complement strand
TTTGGTGGCGCCAGAACATTCACCAGAGCATTGTCAGTTCAGTTGGGGCAACAGGCCTCCATGATCGTAGGACCATACGGGCTGTTAAATCTTTGGCGGAAGCGGGTGTGCGTGCCTTGCGTGAACGTGGCCTGGTTGTGCATGAGGAAGAATTCGCTGCCGGATCCAAGCAGGACAGCAAAGTGCTTGTGTGGCAGGCAGTTCAGCCTCTGCCTCACGGAGTTTGGAGTGTGCGGCTTTCTTTTCAGCATGTACTGAAGATGGTTTCCATCTCCGAAAGACTGCTTGAAAAGGTAGCGGGTCACGCAGCCTTCATGAGCCTGGGTCGCAGAGCCATTGTCAGTTCCTCGTGAAACTGAAACTTTCATACAGCGTCATTATGGGTATCAACATCGGCGAAATGGTGAGTTACATTGGTATTCTACCCCTCATTCGAATGGGACTCCGCGGTTTCAGCGCTCAACTTGGGTTTTGGGGGCTACAGGTGCAGATTTTCCCATTGATGAGATTCAGCAACTGGGCAGATATTCAGGGTGTTGGCGTTTCAACTTGGACCAGTACAAGAAACCACGATCTGTGTGGTCCAACGTTTCTTGCCAATCGGATGAGGATGAGTCACTCCACATTGCCCAGACCAGGAAGGGCTCAGCGTCAACAGGTCAGCTCCTTGGCGCAGCTGTCAAAGATATCGCAAAAGCTGGCTGGCAGCGGCTGAAGGCTCAATTGACACGCAAGACCCCGGAGAACAAGGTGGACTCTGCGGTGTGTTAGATTCTGAACGAGATGTTCATGGGCGGGGACACCTTGAGCCAAGCGCAGTGCGTTGGTCCTCTCAGATCCCGGCTTTCTCTTCCTCACGAAGTTGTTTGCCTCATGGCCGAGCACGAGGGGAGCGGGCAACCTCGTTGCAGGGCCGGCCGCCAAAGGCCAAGGAGTTCGACGAGGCGATGAGTAATCTGGTTGCCGGATTAGCGCGTGGTGGCGGAAACGATATCGTTGAGGCTGCCTTTTTGAAACCGGTCAGAACCGCTGTTTGCAGCCGACCCAGCAAGCCTGGCACAAGTGATGGCCAATGCGGCGGCCAAGCGTGTGATAGAGTGCTTGGACATCCTTACCGGCCACACCGGTGCCAGCCGGGACTTTCTTTTTTGACTGAGCAAGGAGGAAGATGGGCGGCCGCAGCAGTTGGCGAAGAGATGCCCTTGGTGGAGTGTGGGCCAGTTTGGAGAACCCCCAGCGCTCGAGATTGTGCCCTCCTGTGAAGTCCTCACTACTGCTTTTGGGGAAAGCCTTAAAAAAAGGCTACTTCTTTCCTGGCAGTGAACTTTGCATTGAAGCGACTCAGTGGCGCACTTTGCTGTTCATCCAAGCGCGGCATTTGTGGCCACAGTGGCATACCGCACCTTGCACCTTCAGCTGTGCGGGCACGACAGCAGTGGGAACTGGTTGGCTCCTCGCTCAACCATGCCCAGTGCGCATGTGCGTCGAAACAATTGCAACACGTTTTCAACAAGTATTGTCACGGTGACGGCTTCGCCGGGTGGCCTTACAATTGTGGTTTGTCAAAACTTCTTCTGGTCTTTTGCTTGTTGTTCGCAATCACGGGGGAGACATCGCTGCTGTTTTGTATCTTTGATTTCGATTTACAAGTGGTGGCGGTGCTTCCCTTCCAGCAGCAAATGTCGAGTCAATCATTGGCCAAAAACGGAGTCGCTGCCATGGGAGCATGAGTGTGACAACTGATATGTCTTTTGCTGAAGACGTTTGTCACATCAAATTTTGTTTGGGGAATGCCGTTTTGCCACCGGAAGCTGCTTTCACGTGGCGGCTCTGCATGTTTCCTTATTTGCTGGGCGGGCATAGGTATGACCGCTTATGATTCCTTCCTACAACTCCCCGATCACATGTCAAAGTGACCAACTACAAGACAACCAACGGGTTGCGTGTAGTCGTTTTCCGTGCTGCTGGTCTTTTTGAGCCGGCCCAGCAGCCCATCCAGCCTGGCCTACTTCTTGCAAGCAGATGGGGGAAAACAACGGGGACTAACAATCACTTGGTGAAAACATCAATTCCTCCCTGTTCGTTCGGTTTCGGTCTCGGCCCTTCGGCTGTGCGGGGGGCTGAGACGGTCTTCTCCGAAGTGCTGGAACTCTTCGAGGGCCCCATCCACGTGGGCATGGACGAGGTACCGCGGGGCGCTTGGAGCGCAGACCCGGTGGAGGAGGTGGGCAGGTGATTCGGATGATGTGTGTGTGTGGGTGACAGAGTAGGGCTGGGGTGGGCCCTATGCGGCCCTGAATGGTTTGGGCTGGTGATTTTGGTTTCCTGTGGGGGTTGCAGTCTGCTGAGGTTTTGGTTGTGCCCTCGCCGTGCTTCCTTGGGTTAAGACACGGTGATCGGGAGTGTGGCCATTGCTGAAGCGCGGCATTTGGACATGTTTGCAGGATTGTTTGTGGGATGAATTGCGAGAGCACGGGGCGCACGTTAAACAGTGGTGCCTCGACGTGATGAAAAGTTGAGTGCGAGCTGGCCAATTTGAGCTTGTAGATGTGGCCGGCAAACGCGAACAGGAGCGTATGACAAGTGCTTTTGAATGCCAATCTGGGATTTCTGTTTGGACGCAAAGGTAATCGGAAGGTCCAACCTTGCGCAATTCGTTATATTCAGCTTATCCCTGCCACCTTTGTCATCAATACTTGCTTGAATTGAAGTAAGCCTGGTGTGAGCGCTTCGCAGTGAAGCAAAGAGTGGAGGATTTGTTGACTGGGGGTTGAGTAAAGAGATCTCATTTGCCGAAGGATTGCTGGGTGATACCCTGATAGTGCTGAACTGGGGTTATGCAACCTTACCTATGATGAAGATCCTCTACTGGGGGGTTCCTTTCTTTCCGGCTTGGGAGCTTGGTAATTCTGCTGTTACATGCACATTCCTTCCAGGAGCGGCTGCTGGCACAGCTCGCTTCTTGGCTGCAGCAGTTCTTGCAGAATCGCTCCGTGCTCGCGTGGCAGGACGGGATCAGACCATGGAAGCCGGCGTTTTGTTTCTTTTTTTCTTTGCGGGGAGTTCACAGGAAGAGTGTCTAGGCAAATCTTGCAGTGTGGCGCCTCAGGGTTCTATGGTGAAGCCCTGCTTCGTGCCCAGGCCGTCCAGTGAATTGAACCGGTGATTGTGACGTTCGTTGACCACATCAGCCACAAACACATCAATAACATCCAATAAAGCTGGCTCTTGCATGAGCTGGTTCCACAGGGCTGAGGGGAATGTTTGTGCGAACTGTTCAAGGCCCCGGCAGTGATGAACAAGGATGACCTGCCCGCGCAAACGTCTGCACGAGACACCCTGATGTTTCAGCGTTCGAAGCCTGCACTGCAGCTTTTTGCACGTTCAATCTGCTTAGCCTCACGTCTCCTGACACTCGAAGCTTTGCCTTCCCAGACTCCTTCCGTGGCGCGCAATTTGCAGGAGGCCTTCAGTGGGCAGAGCGGCATCGCGCCGGACGCGGCGCAGCGCCCGGCGGCTTTGGCCTGGAAGGAGGACGAGCGCTTCGCGGTGCACGCGGCCAACGGGGGGCTGGACGTGGTGCTCTGCCCAGCGCACTTTCTCTACCTGGACAGCCTCGGGGCTTGGGGGGGGAATGGGACGGGATGTTGCGCCCGAGTCGAGGCAAGCATCGTGTTGGGGTGGGTAGTTGAGGGTGCTTGAGATGAAACCATGTGCAAACCTGAAAGTGGGGCGGCTCTTCCAGCATGACAAAAGTGGGCCACGGAAGCTGAGCCATCTCGAAGAGCTGCAACTGAGGGGCGCACACCATTGCAAAAAGTACATCATAACCATTCCAATCTGGTAAAGTAAGTTGTGTGTCAGCACAATAGGCTGGGACGTCCAAAGTGGCTGGGCATACTTGAAGCCCACGGACATGATCCGATAAACCTGGCTGGAGGTTCTCGCCGAGGTAACTGTTCAATATCCTTTGCCGTGACAACAAGAGCATCGCACAAAACACCTTCGCTGGATCTCACATTGAATCTCACATACTTCACTAGCATTTCTGCTGTTGTGTACACTGCTTGCACGTTAAAATTCATGGCAGCCAGGCAATGGCGCGCTGCTGCTTGCTCACTTCCTTCTGTTTTTCAAGCAAATGGGGGACCCACGGAAATTGCAAGAATTGATCCACGCCTTTTTGGGCAATCTGCTAGAAGCTGGTGTCTTGGCCCATTGTGGTGCGAGAGTGCAGGCAGCATGGAGAAACAAACGCCCTGACAACGTGACGGTATAGGTGCTAAGAAAGCTAATAACTTTCCTAGGACATCATATGAGATGTTGGACTGTTGTCCTAGACTGCCTTTGTAGAGCCCAGAATTCTTTGACAGGACATCGTCCAAAGCCTGGACTTTGATGAGCGTGGCCTCTACTGGGCGGCTCCGGTGTTGCCACTGCACTTGGGCGGCAAGCAGGTAGCAGCTAGCATAGTAGAGGACAAACGCCACAGGGCGTCCTTCACCCACCTAAGCCCGCCCTACCTACAGCCACTGTTATTCCACCAAACACCCACCCCAAGGCCTTACGCCGCGTAGGAAAACAAAAGGGCGCCAAATGACACGGGGAATCTGTTTGCCATTCTGGCAAATGGGGTTTCCATGCACCAGGCAGGAGATATTCCTTCTTTTGTTCTTCCATTTTGATTACTACAGGTACCCGCCCGACTACCAGAGTGTTTCAGAGTTGGGTGGCGAGAGCCTCAAACCGGTTGCTCAGCCTGGGCTCAAATCGGGGAAGCTCCCGGCTTCCGAGGCACCGGGTCTACGGCTATGAGCCCTTGGAGCGGCTGCGGCGCCTGGGCCTGGCGAAGGAGGCGGAGCAGCGAGTGCTGGGGGTTCAGGCCGGGGCTGGGGGTGGGAAATGGTTGAAATGTTCGGTTTTTGCTTGTCTGCCCTCGTGAAGATCTCCAGCCTAAAACCCACCCCAAGCTAGCTTCGTGCAATCCTCAACTGCCAACGAGCCAACCAACCCGCCAACCAACCAGAGAACCAGACCTAGTGTGCACAAAGCAAAGAAACACCTCTAGAGGGTGGCTTACATTCGGGGCAGACCAATTGCGAATAGTTTTGCCCGAAACCTATCGGGGCCACAAGTGTTGGTAGGGTCGGGCATGCGACACGCATATTCATGCTTTGCTTCCACTTGAGCAGCACTGCGTCACCGAGCAAAGGGAGGAGCAGACGGGTGCGCGTGTTGCTCACACATCTTCGCCAGGCACTGCAGCTACACACCCGAGTGTCACAAGAATCTTGACAATACCTACTGAGGAAAGAAGCACGCTACAAATGTTGTCCTTCTCAACAGCGAGCCAATCGTAGACTAAACCACGCATGCTTGTTGCCTGAGATGTTCCCAAATCAGGATTTACCTGCCTGGAAATAGACGCGAGCGTGCCGGCGCCGCAAAGGCAAGATGAGGAGCGTTTTTCCCTGTCAGCCGTGCAAGGCTTGCCGGTGTGACCATCAACGGCTTCACAACCACCTCTTCAGACCTAAGCCAGCCGTTTTGACCATGGCAAACTGGCACGTGGATGTCACGTGTTCGGACAGCCGTGATGTTCGGCCAGCCGTGAGGCAACGGTCAAGACCGTTTTATCTCTTCTGCTTCTCGTCATGATCTCTAACTGCCTTTGGCAATCTTCTCTTTAACACGTGCCCCTTTGAACAGTAACACGCGCTTCTGCCCCTCCCCCCCTTTGGGAGGGGCCACCCAGCCCTGAGAACTGGAAGAACTTCGATCCCGGACGCAGGCAAACCTGTGGACAGAGACGGTAGACTCAGAGGAGCGCGCGCAGGAGGGGTGACTCGGGCGGTCGAAGGGAGATGGGAAATGGGAGGCAGCGAATAGCCTCAAGCAGGGAAAAGAGGCACTGACACCCTGCAAAATGATGTGTTGAAGTAGGGCAGAATTCTAGAAAGCGGGGATTTTGGCAAGGGTCAGCAGCTCATGTGTCTCTCAGCCGCAGATGAGAGAGTCCAAACAACGACTGATCTTGGCTTTGCCCCTCCCCGTGCGCGACAATCCCAGATGCCACATCCCAAACACCCTGTAACACTCTTGTAGCGGAATCTCCTTTTGGTCTTTTGGTGCATCCCCCCCCAAAGGGCTATCTCAGTTTGGTTAGAAAAAGTTCAACTCCTCGGTCTTGCCCCCAATAAAATCTTCCGACCAGTTTTTAGGCAGTTTCCGCCATCAGGAGATGCTCTTCCCACGTCTTCTCGCAGTGGCCGAGCTGGCCTGGAGTGCGCCGCAGGCCAAAGTTTGGGAGAACTTCAAGTGGAAGCCTGGCAGCAAAGTCTTGATCTTTTTTTTCTTCGCGTTCGCTTGCCAAGGTTCAAAACCCGTGGTGTTCTCAAGAGCCTGAAAATGCTGGCAGAAGCTCGGAGTGGATTCCATGTTCCAAGGAAGTTGGCGCCTTCCCTGCTGTGGCTCTCACAGGATGCCAACCTGAGCCGCTGGGGGAAGAGCTGCGGCGTAGTTGCCGGCGATGACTTCATGCGCGCTGCCTGTGGGTGATGGCGCCGGCGGATTTCGCGACTTGGGCGGGGCGCCAGCGATGCCGCTCTCCGGCAATTGGGGAGTGGCTGCCGGCCCGAGGTGTCGGAGTGTGAGCTAGACCAATCTCGGACCATGCAGAGAAGCGCGCGGCTATTATCGTGCACTCATTCTTGCTGCAGATGGCAGAGTCCTGGGAGAGAAACGGTGCGAGAGAGATCTTGGCGCATTGTTTCGCTTTATGCAAGCTGGGCGATCCTATTTGCAGAAGATGGGGGATGGGTGCTCCACTTGTATAGTACTTAGGGCCCAAGATCGTAGCATGAGCTAGCAGATGGCGCTTCTGCTTGTGTTTTTGACCTTCCCGATTGCCATGCGAAATCCAACCGCAAGCCCAGTTTTAGTTTGAGCTTCAACAGGAGGTTGAGCGTTTGAGGGGTTGTGTGCCGAAGAGGTTAGCCTGCAAAGCACAATGCCAGAACTTACTGCCTTTGCGGGGGTGTTCTTTCAAGGGAACCAAAGGAAACAAAAGGACCAAAGGAACGACCAAAACCCAAGGAACTGAAAGGACCAAAGCATGAGCACGAAGGAACCAAATCGTCCCTGGCAACGAGGCCAGAGAACCGGGAGGCTTGGGTGGCCAACTATGAGGCGAGGGGTCATGCAAGGTGTCAGAATCGGAGAAGCCATGTCTCTTCTTCCGAGGGCTCTAGTGGCTCCTGGCTTGAAGCAGGCAAAGCCCGTATGCTGATATGCGGCTAGTCGGCTCGTTGCCTGTGTTCGGTTACATCTCCCTCGGGGTTTTTGGGATCTGACCCTGGAAAGGCCGGGACAAGGGTAGAGCATAACCATGGTGCGGCAGAGAGAGAGAGAGAGAGAGCGAGAGAGAGAGAGAGAAGGGTAGAGCCTCGGCTTCAGGCCCTTTTCGGGTTTCTACAGGCTCTTCAGAGCGGCTCAGTGGCCAAGCCTTTTCGAGCCCCAGGCGAACCTCGCCCGCGCCAGATCCCTGACTTCCGACGTGCTCCGGAAGCTTCGGGTTCGCCCAGCCGGTTCGGCGAGACGGGGGTCGGGCATGGGTTCTTTGGGTTCTGTGGGTTCTGTGGGTTCTGTGGGTTCTGTGGCGAGAAGGTTGGATTGGGGCTTGGGGGGGCTCTTCAGATGCCGTGCTTCATGTCTTTCCGGCTTGGGACCTCTCGGCTCACTGCAAATTGTACAGCTGAAAGTTTTGCAGCTCTGTTTGGCTAGCTCAGACTCAGGTCTCCTCCAGATACTGAGTTACTGTGACCTTCCACCGGCATAAGTTCCACAAAGAAATATGCTTTGCATGATGTGACTTGCAAGGACATGAGTCAAGTGATGTCTCCACGCAGCATTGAAGGAAAGCAAGCGGATCATGGTTTGACCATTGCATGACAGCGATTTTCCGCCATGATATGCGGATGCCTGTCCTGTAATGATTTTGGTCTCACCTTTGCCTCAGGCGGGGTGTGACGAAAGTTGCTTGAGGGGATGGCCTTCCCCATCCGAGATTCGCCTATATCCTCAACTCTCAGGCTCCAGAATCACAGCCTTGACGCTGTGCCGCGGCTTCCGGCCACCATGATAGGGCGTGTTGGTCTCGTCCAGGCAGGAAACTCAATCCGGTCCCCCTAAGATTAAACGTTCCCCCCATAGAAAAAAGCGCTCAGAATACAACTCTTGGGTAAGATTGGGAACCTAATGGAGGTCCTATTGCTAGAATCCTCTCCGGCAAGGCAACCCATTGGTTTGAGGAACAAAGCGCTCAGAATACACCTTTTGAGGAAGACCTTATGAAGGGCGACTCTAAATAATAACCTCTCCCGCAAGGCAACCCGTTGGTTTGAAAGGAAAACACGCTGAGAATACAGCTTCCGAGAGTCACTTTGAAAGGAAAGGGATTTGCAAAACAGGTATTCAGAACGCAACTTTTGTGTAAGGCCTTGTGAAGGGAACTGAATGATAATAACAACCTCTCCGCCCCTGATACGCACATTTGAGGAGCTTGGCTGGTTCCAGCGAGTTTACTATTGGTTTTGGCATTGGGTAATATAAAGCTAGTATTGGCAATCTTTTGGGTCGGCCGGAGGGGTTTTAAAATTACTGGGGATCCGGCTGTAGGAGGAAGAAGGGAATTCTTGTTTGAACCTATGTGGTCTGTGTCAATGGGGTCCTCCTCGTTTTGGATGTGGAGAGAGCAAAAAGCAAATTGTGGACGGGGGCTCCATGAATTGGAGGGAGGTGGCGCCATTTAATGGAAATTTGGGAGCTGGCCGTTTGAGCCAGGTGCCACCTTCCTGCGGCATCACGCCGCAGAGTGCACGGCCTGATGCCCAGGATGAGGCTGGGCCATGGGCAGACGCAAGAACAACCATGTTTCGATCCCTTTGAACATGTCGTGCTAACACGTTGGCACTGCATGCGTGGCCTTCTGTTCTGTTTGCTGTTGTGTCATGCCATTTTACAGTGGGCTTTTCTGCGCGACGTCATCATGTACAAGAATGAGCTATTTTTCTTTGCCATGGCATTCCGTTTTAGATGCTCATAGAGGCGGTTATTGCACTAGATCATGCAAAACACACATCAACACACGTTATCATGTCAAGCTGCATTGGACACAGCGTCATTTTCTTATACCCCACTGAAGCAACCTACATTAAATGGTTTCTATGCTGTGTATGACCCGTCCGTGGAGCAAAGTGCTTTTCAACATGCTCTGACAGAAATGGGTGATCAGCTGCGCATCTCAGACCGCTCACGCATTTCACCGAAAGTGTCACAAGCTGTTGATCGCAGCGTGGCGTGAGCTTTGTTGAAGTTTCAGCTTGTTTTAGAATGCCCCGTAAACAGCATTTGCGAGATACCATTGGCCAGCGCATCGGCCTGTCCCCAGGCTCACTTCCTTTCACTCCCGTAGATGTCTTCATGGTATATCAAATGATTTTTTTTGTGCAGCATGCTGCATGCCGTTTTGTTGTGCTGTAATGTATGACTGAAGCTCTAATCAGCAGCAGCAAACGCCACCACCTCAACCACCACCCCCTCCGCCGCCGCCGCCACCAGCAGCGGCAGCAGCGCTAGCGCCACCGCCACCGCTACCGCCACCCCCGCCGCCGCCACCACCACCATCACCACCATCACCATCACCATGCCAACAAACCAAGCCAACAACAAACCAAGCCGCCAACAGCACCAACAACAACCGAACAACAAACCAGCCACACACCAACAACAGCCAACAGCAAGCCAACAATCCAGCTGCGCTGCGTGTCTTTGAGCTCGAAGAGCGAGGGCAACCCTACCCGCAGGGTATACCGCTGGCGTGTTTTCGGGGTTGCTCACCCAACGTCTCCCACTCAGCTGAGACACTGCGTAAACAGGTTGCTCGGACACGGCTCGCTGACTTGCTTTTGAGAGTGCATATGGTGATGCGAGGGGAGTAAGGATTGCGAATTTTGGAACGCCGGGATTGGCAAGTTTCACTCCTCTAGAGAAAAGTGAATTAAGGCCATGCCATGTGAATCGCCGTGATTTGGACAAGCAGGACTCGCTGCCATCAAGAAAGCACTGGGGAAACCACATGTTTGTTTTGGCCGGGGCGGAGGCATCCGGGTTGCCCTTGTTTGCTGGCTTGGCGGCTGGCTGCCAGTTGCGTCGCTTGAGTCGAGCCGCTGGAGGAACTTTTGGAGGACCTCTTGTTACTTTCAAAGAGCAAGTCAGCGGAGGACGCCGAGGAGGTGCGCCGGGGCTGAGGGGGGGGCTATGGGACAACACTTTAGGATAGGACATTGGTTGTCATGTAGCGGCTAGGGCAAATCGGTTTATCAGTTGGCCCACCTGCCAAAGCCTGATGTGGACCTTTCCATTGAAAGGGAAACGGCAAGATACAATGTGGCCAAGGCAAAGTTTGTGGGAACGCATGACCTTGTGCTTGAAGATGCCCCTCACGCACAGCAAAGGAGGTAGAGATTTCTTGTCATGGAGCAGGATGGACATGTCTTCAAAGTAGGGATGCGCCCATGTGGTTGGGGTCGTACTGGTTCATGCAAACCAAGTACTCGCAAGGGATCCCTACTCCTGATGCATACCCAAATCAAAACAGGAGCCGGCAGCATCAGCTGCGTTTCCCAGTGACGGCCTTTAGAGGGATTCGTGAGTCCGTCGCTCAGCCCTGCTTGTGATTTCCAATGTTGGCAGCATTGCTCGACCACATGTTTGAGATCACGCTGTGCCGTTTTGTTTGGCCTGCCCAAGATGCTTTGATGCCAGTCTCACAGAACATTGTTGCATGAACCCGGGCTTGCTCACCCGCGCGCAGGATCATGGCTGGTGGAGCACTGTCCTGCTTGCAGCGACTTGTTATGGGCAAACTTTCGTGTCCTCGTGCAAAGGGTTTTGGTTTGTAACAGACATCTCCCATGGTGAAAGTTCGTTGCATGGGGTTTTGTCCTGATTTTGGGATTTGTGAATCACTGTATTTGATGCATCCAGACGACCCATGACTTTGTGCACTGTGAGGATTCTCTTGTTGCAGTGGAAGAATGCAAACAACACACACACACACACATTGGGCTTCTAACCCATAGCCCTCCAACTTGTTCACTCTTTATGCTGCAAAAGTGCATGTGTACTACTACCGATTTATACTACTTATATATTCACTGCTTTGCTTGTCCGAGCAGCGCTCCCAATCCATGACAGGTGCCCACCCACCATTTTTTGGCATCCACGCCAATGAGCAACAAGTAGAGGAGGAGGATACAATGTACGTGTTCCAAGCTGCAATCTTTGCCCTTTGGCCATTCGCATGACGGGTCGTAACGCAGGTGCGGAATCATTTTGGTCTCGTCCCCATGTGCTTGGTTTTGCGTCCCATCAAGTTGTGGGCGCAGTAGCTCGAAAGGAGGAAGCGGCAAGTTACAGGATGTTAAGGCGTGTCCGGCATAGTTTCGCTCAGCCTTCCCAAGTCCAAACAGCCTCCGGAAAATTGGGCGAGCAGCTTTGCCGTTTTTTGCATGCAAAGCGCTCGAGGCGCTACGCTTTTGCCCAGCACCGGCAGCACTTGCCAGCGCTACCACGGTGCGCTTGCCGCGTGGCCTGGCGCCGCTGCAAGCACAGGAGGCCGTGGACCTGTCCCGCCTCGCCAGGCCGGGCGGCGCGAACAGGCGACGCGACGTGAGTCGCAGGATGGGACCTTGTCGGATTATGTGGCTTTGGGTTGGAAACTGGGGGAAAGGTGGGGGAGAAGCCGGGGGTTACACGCGCTGAGCTGGCTGGTTGTCTTTTTGGTTTTTAGGGTGCACCGGAATGATGAAGATTGAGGAAGCCGTGAATTTGAGACATGCGTGGACACGGGCTTGAGAGGGTTTTGTGCGAGTGAAGGAAGCCAAGCAATGAACATTTTGCAAAGCCAGACCCAATTTCGCCAGCTGGCAACTCACCACCCACCCACCAACTCACCCACCCACCAACCCACCCACCCACCCGCCTGCCCGCCCGCCCACCACCTCACCCTTCACCTAATTTGGCTGGTTCCCGCTTGCCAGAAGCAGGAGGGGGCTTCTCACTCCGCACGTAGGCTGTTGCAACGCGCTTGTCTTCGTGGGGATCCTGGCCAAAAGGACCGACTGAGATTGAAGGTCCCTGGAGGAGTGTCCCTCTTTCATACGGGTTTTTGGCGAAGTGGCAGTGCCGCCAGTTCGGCGCCTTATCGGCTTATTGCCTGGCAATGAACGAAATCCAACTCCCCGGAAACCACAGGGCAAGCTTTCGGGGTTACCATTGGAAGGTCCTTCCATTGCCTCACTGGACCTTTCTATGGTCTTTTCAGGGGACACCTTGTCTTCGCATGCCGAGTTCAGGCAATCTTTGAACTTGCCTAGGGGATTGCACAAGTTTCAGACAACAATTTCAGACACCTTTTGGACTTTTATTGACCCAGATTTCAGTGGCCTCTTTCTCCCGTATGTTCCAGTGCTTCCTGCAACCAAAATGACTTTCCTCCCCATGAAAATCAAGGCAAACGGCAGTTAGATTGTGGCTTGCAGACTTTAAGGTTCCCGCATCGTTCGCCCGTTTGGCGAACACTGCTAGGACGCGCCCCGAATCCGCCTGGGCGGCACCTTTGGGTTTGGGTGGCTGTCAGTGCCGGAGCTGCTGGGCGTGCTTGGCAGCCCGGAGGCGCCGGGCTCAGGCAATGTGCCCACATAGTATTTTTGCATGACACCCCCTACTGGAATGCACACACACACACACATATATATATATATATATTGTTTTTTTTCCAGGCTGTGGACCCCCCTTCCCCCCTTTGTGGGGGTGGGGTGGGGGTAGGTGGTTGGGGTGTGGTTTGGGTTTGTTTAGGGTTTGTTTAGGGTGGGTATAGGGGTAGTGGAAAGCCCTCTGCCATGGTACAAGAACAGCACGATCTTCTTTAGACATGCCCAAAGACAAACTCAGGGTGTCGTTTGTAAGCAAAATGCCCTTAGATCGAGGTTCCGTTTTGTTGGGGAACGGACGCCACAGGAAACCAACCATTTTCGGGCTCGCGCCATTTGTCGGACTGAGTCACCCCCTGTCAAAGCAACCTCGTCAAGAGCATCTTCCCTACCAGCCCCGTCCTATTCAAACTTCCGCACTCAGAGAGTCCCCGCGGCCCGGCCAAGCATCAACTTTTTGATTTTGATGCAACTAAAGTAAAGGCGCAAAGAGGCTGGATCTCATTCTAGTCTTTGATAGTCAGTCTGAGGCTGCAAAGGCAGCCAGAAAGGAGGTCCAGGCAGTGGCCATGGAGTCCGCAAGGATTGGGCTTGGGCATGGAGGGTTGGGCGCATCGGATACCAAAGCAACCCTTTTAAAGTGATCATGCCAATTTGTGACTATTTCAATCCCACTTAGATTTCCTGACAGGCAGGGGCAGGGCCCTCCAACTTTGCGAAACCAACAGGGCCCAGGGTTGGTAGGGCCTTAAAGGAGAGAGAGAGAGCTTGGCGGGGGAGGGGCTCTTTCCGTTGTTGCTTGCAACACAACCACAGGCAAGCAATGTCTCCATGGAACCATGATGGGCTTTGTAGAATAGGGACCTATGTGCCCTGACGGTGCAAGGCTCTCCCCCAAAGCGTCTCGACGGACCACACAAATTTGTTTTGGCTCGGGTCCTGCAGAAATTCTGCTATCGAAGCCCATTCTTGTGACGGTTTGGCATTGCACCTCAATGTCGTGATTGGCACTGGATGCTTCTTTGTCGCGTTGAATGATGTCTGCTACCCAATGCTTGATAGCTCTTTCCCGGGAATTTGGAATTTGCAACCTGCTAAGCCAGGTTTTCGTGTTTGCATGTCTATGCCTCGGACAAAGTGTTGAGCAGCCGTGAATCCCTTCCTTCGCCGTTCGCAGCACCCCCTAGCTTCTTGCATGCGCCAAGAGGACTGGAGTTTTCGAGCAGAAGACGGCGCAAATACACCACTTCGCCATGCTGAAGTGGGCCGGGGCGGTGCCCCATTTGGGAAGTGGGGAGGTGGGGAGGGAAGGGCTGTGCGCTTGGAAATGGCGAAGGCAGTGAATAAGTTGATTCGAATTGCTTGACTTCTCTCGAACCGGAAGCGGTTCAAGTCAAAGCTCGTGGACGGGTGCTTTTTGGGGGTTCTGGCCAGTGTTGTTTTGTGGGCATCAAGAATGGCGAGGCAACAGCCGTCCGAAACACAATAGAACAACAAGGCGTGATAAAGCAAGGGAACACACACACACACGAACGCAAACAACAGCACACATGGATAGGTGCTGCCAAACCAAGGGACGAAAACCAAGCACTCTTAAGTTGGGTTCGTCCATCAGAGACAATTCTTCATGACCTTTGAGGACTGGTCCGAGCAGAGTGACGCTGGCCGCACCCCACTGCACGCGCTCTGCGCGGGCGCCTGTACCCGAACCTGTGTCGGGGGAGGGGGCCGGGCGGCGCCTCTGCGGGGCGGAGCCTGGGGCGCTAAAGCGCGATACTTGGCGCGGGACGCAGGCAGCTGGGATGGGCTGAGTGGTTGGGCAGCCGTGCATGAAGGGCGTGCAAAAGCATTTGGTGCATAGCTGTGCATTTCCGCGTGCTAAAGTCATGGGAATAGCAACCGCCGAGGCCTGACGTTCAGGTCAGGATGCAAAGATGATGGCTGATCAGATGCAATCTAGGAACAGAGGGTAGTGGGCATGCAAACTTGTTCTGTGGTGACCAGTGCTTCTGGAGCGCTGCTTAATTGAGCATGCTTGCTTGTGCCAATCGAATACACTCAGTCGGATACATGTGTGTCATTTGACGCGGCTTCAGTCGAAAATCTGCGTGCCCGTCGAGCGAAAGCCAGGCGAGTGGCACGCCAGTGTGGACGAGCATGGCCTGTCGCCCTTGAACTATGTCCTGCCGCCGATCAAGCCGACGTGCAATTGCGTGGGAACGGTAGACTGGGAGCTGATTCAAAGCCTCTCTGCGGCGATAGATCCTTTGTCTCCTAGATCTGATGGAAACTATCAGACTTTCCATCAAACCTTCAATTCGCTTGGGGAGAGCTACTCAGGTCTGATGAGCTTTCTGTGGCTGCAGTTCGACCCTCACCGCATCCAGCACCAGGCGATGCAGGCCCTGTCGGCGCCCATCAACGCCTTCTCCTGCATCATTGCCGTCATGAACACGCAGCTGAGCTGGATTGATATGCCCAACGACGGCGGGAGCCTTGAGGCGGGATAGAGGGGTCTGTTCGTGCGGGTGCACCAAGCACTGGCATGCTTCAGGCGCTAACTTTACGAGAGGAGATCCTGCTTCTCAACAGGATTTGTACTTGGAGAGTTCTGATTCTGCAGCCTCATACCCGTTCAAGCTAAAGCATTGAGCGGTTATCCCCTAGAGCAGCAGGGATTTCTTTTTAGAGCTTTTGCAAGTGCCTGGCCTGCTTTTTGGAGTCCTCCGATTTTCTCACTTTTGATTTGCGTATTTGTGCTCTCCTCTCAGAATTCTTGCCTGCCGCCGACGTCGCAGACTTGAGTAGGTTTGCCTCCGTTGTTCAGTAGCACCCCCATCCAGCACTTGTGGATGTTTAAAGCAGACAATAAAACTTGCGAGTAAAACAAGCTACAGGAACAAACGGAGGCAAACCAAAGGTCTCAACTCCAGGCCCGTAGGGACCCTGTAAAAAGGAAAAGCAAGCAGTCACAAGAAGCATCATTTCTCTTTCCATTTGGAAGGTTTCGAAGGACTTGACTAGAAACCTTTGGTTTGCCTCCGTTTGCTGATGTTCTTTCCCCTGGCTGGGGATGAGCAAATCTTGCAACCAACTCAAACTAAACCCTTTCAGAAGCATGCGTCCAGCCGAGGACCTACAGGTAGCTGCTGTCTAGAAGAAACACTTGAGGAAAGAAGGCTATCACGGCAGAGACGAGCGGGGACAATTGAGGAGAGCTAAGCTGGGAAAATGGGAGCAAAAAGTAAAAAGGGTTGTTTCGCAAGTATTGCCATTGTTTGAAACTGTGCCCCAGGTGGATCCAACGGTACAGTCAGAGGAATGCATGGAGCAGGACTACATCTCAACAATGCTTGATGGTGGCGAAGGGCGCGCGAGCACACCTTCCTCGGTGGATGCGCTTCTTGGCTCCACAACAGAGCTTGAACATACTTGAACGATTGACAACGACCAGTTGGCTTGCAGATGTGTAGGCCCAAGCCCTAGAGAGTGGCTTGACCCCTCAAAAGCCTTTACCTGCCAGTTAAGCCTGGGGAGGTTGAGTCTCAGGTTCAGCTGCGCCCTGGTGGAGTGTCGGATGAACTTTGCGGAGGCTCGGCTTGCCGGAGATTTGAGGGAGCAGCTTGGATTCGCCAGCCGAAGCTTACAACCGAGAAACGGAAGACAACAAGGGCCTGAATGTGCTTTCCACGGAGCCCCCCAGGAACAAACCAGGCCGGGGGACTGGCGCCCCCCGCCCAAGCTGGCGCAACTCTTGACCGTTTTCGCCAGGCCCGTGTCCGGTGTCGCCGCTACTTGGAGCCGATGGTGCGCTTGCAGCTACTGCGGGCAGCTGCCAAGCAGCGGCAGTGGCAAGGCACGCTGCGACCGCCATGCTGGGAAGTGGAAGTACGTCTGTTAGCTTTAAACGAATCTCCAAAAAACACCCGAAAGAAGGAACACGCGCACACACACACACACACACACACACACACACACACACACACACACACACACACACACACACACACACACACACACACACACACACACACACACACACACACACACACACACACACACACACACACACACACACACACACACACACACACACACACACACACACACACACACACACACACACACACACACACACACACACACACACACACACACACACACACACACACACACACACACACACACACACACACACACACACACACACACACACACACACACACACACACACACACACACACACACACACACACACACACACACACACACACACACACACACACACACACACACACACACACACACACACACACACACACACACACACACACACACACAACACACAAACACACACAACACACACAACACACACACACACACAAACACACAAACACAAAAACACAAAAACACAAAAACACAAAAACACAAAAACACAAAAACACAAAAACACAAAAACACAAAAACACAAAAACACAAAAACACAAAAACACAAAAACACAAAAACACAAAAACACAAAAACACAAAAACACAAAACACAAAAACACAAAAACACAAAAACACAAAAACACAAAACACAAAAACACAAAACCACAAAAACACAAAACCACAAAACCACAAAAACACAAAAACACAAAAACACAAAAACACAAAAACACAAAAACACAAAAACACAAAAACACAAAAACACAAAAACACAAAAACACAAAAACACAAAAACACAAAA
>CAUJNA010000480.1:1119863-1125667 GCA_963377175.1 Effrenium voratum | reverse complement strand
ACACCCACACACCCACACACCCACACACCCACACACCCACACACCCACACACCCACACACCCACACACCCACACACCCACACCCACACACCCACACACCCACACACCCACACACCCACACACCCACACACCCACACACCCTCACACCCACACACCCACACACCCTCACACCCACACACCCACACACCCACACACCCACACACCCACACACCCACACACCCACACACCCACACACCCACACACCCACACACCCACACCCACACCCATGCTCAACAAGTAAATGTTATTGCCCAACAAAGCACCGTGAAGATGTGCGTTTTTGCATGGGTCTTTCCCAACATGGAAAACCAGTCGAAAGGCTTTTGCCAACATCATGGCAAAGGGTTTATCCAGTAACATCGCTTGACAGTTTGTGCATACACATCCCACCAGATGATCTTTGTACCGGCCCACCATTGGCCTCAGAACTGTGACTTTGCTGAAAGGGCAAGGTGCTTGGCAGTGTGCGTGAGCAGATAGTGTTCATAACTCATGGCGGGGTTTGGCCGAAAATGCGGCAGGCGCGCGAGTGGCGAGAGGACATCCCGCCTTAAACAAACCCGCTGCACGCGTTGCGGGGGGTGGATGCTCAAAGCACGAAAAGCCAACGCCAAGGCAGAAGGCCGCCTACATCTCCCAGACATATGCACAGGCGTGCGACGCAGCGTGGGCGCGCGTGCTTTCCATGTGCCAGGCATGTGTGTGTGTGTGCGCAGGAGTGCGACAGGATGTGGCCAGACATGTGCGCAGGCGTGCGACGGAGTGCGTGGGCGGATCTGCGAATCAAAAGTCGATTTCATTGCGGTCCGGCGAAAAATGCGTGAGCATAAACATGTCACCATCAGCTTGCCTGACAGTGTGCAGGCATCAGTATGCACAAACCCAATGATTGTGCAGAGAGATTGATGAAGGCGGAGTCAAAGTTTCAGTGGAGGTCAGTCAACCGGTTCCCCCTGAATCTACCCAGCCTCAAACCACGCCTTGTCCCTTTGCAAGGGTAACGCGGCCTCGGCAAAGGGGGATTCTAACGAGCTTCTTCCAGCTGACATTTTACGTTATTGCTTGCTTTCCAATCTTGCCTTCGGATGTTTGCTGGGTGTCTTTGCTTCTAATTACCCAAAAATGAGGGGAGTTGGCTGAACGGAGCAGTTGCTTGAGAAATTTCAGCGAAATGTTCGCATTCGCATTGCAGGGTCGAGCCCCTTTCCATTTGTTTGCCGCTGCGTCGTGAGGGGGGGTGTGCCGTGTTCCGTGGAGGTGCCTCTGGCAAAAAGCGCTGCGAGCAGCTCCTGGTGGAGGGTAGGGAGAGATGGAAGCTCCGATGCTTGGTTGCAGCGCGGCCTTGGGCACCCTCCGGTGGCTTGCAGGGAGTACGGTCAAAATTAGAGGACCACCAAAACGCGTGAAGACGAGTTTATGTTGCAACCGAGCCCCTAGTTTTTTTTCTTCTTTTTTTTCTTCTCCTCTTCGAAGTACGACGGACAGTGGACCAAGGGGTCAACGCATCATCGGATCAACGAATCGGTGGGACGGACCAGGATGCCCAGTGGCCACGCCCTATGTACACACATCTAATCTATATACTTTTATTTATACACACACACACACGCACACACACACACACATATATATATATACATATGTGGATGCACCGTTCACCTTCCGAAAATGCTACTCAACAATGCACGCTTTTTGAGCCAAAATTCTGGCATGTACGCTTAGCACAATTTAGGATGTGCCAGCACCTGGAACTGAAGATTAAGAGCACTTTTTCTGAGATTCTGTCAATCCATACTCAGAACAATCCATGATGTGCTAGCACGCCAGCGCAGGCTGGATTGAGTGCCGGCTAATAAGAGATGATGATGTTGAAGGATATAGAAATGATGATGATGATGATGATGATGTTGACGATAAGAATGATGAAGGATCATATCGATGATGATGATAATGATGATGATGGGCATCCGTATGATGCCAGTAGTCATATGCTTGCCTCAAAGATTAATCCATGCGCTTGTACTGCAACCACCCTTCCCGTGCGCCTCCCCTTTGAGGAGAAGGGGTCGGCGGATATATATATATATATATATATATGTGTGTGTGTTTGTCCGTCTGTTTGTCTCTCTGTCTGTTTGTTGTCTGTCTGTCTTTGTCTCTGCGTTTGTTTCTGTCTCTGTCTCTGTCTGGATGTCTGCCTTCCCTGTCTGTCTCTGCCTGTCTTTGTGTGTCTCTGTCTGTCTCTGTTCTCGGTCTGTCTGTGTTTTGTTTGGTTTGTTTTGCGTGGTTGTGGTTGCTGTTTTGGCTTGGTTTGCGTGATTGCGTGTTCGCTCACATATGTCCGTTAAAGCGTGTGACGCCAAAGTTTACAGCTAGCGGGCGCTCCCATTCCGGTTGCGACCAAGAGGCAAGCTTCTCAGCTGCTCGACGCCGAGGAAAGGAGGACTTGGAGCGCCGCATCTGGCGCCTGGAAATGGAACTGGTCCAGACCATTGCGCCCTCGGTGGGAATCAGACGCGGACGGTGCTTGGTGTTCGAGCCACTTAGTAAGTAAGTTGCAACTGTGGCAATAACGGACTGACCCAAGCTGCCCCAATCAAAGCTATGGTTGCCAAAAGGGGCCTGGGCTCACAAATATGTTTTTTTCTCCAGGATCTATTCACGATAGATGTCCTCATATGAAATGTATGCCAGAGCGCGCGCAGTCAGACTGTTTTACCCGCTGATTCCATTGTGTGTCAAGCACACAGCGAGCAGAAACAGGACAGACTCAAATCTTTTTGGAGACACAGAATCATGGATAGTGATGTGAAAGATGTGCAGGACGATTCCATCATCCGGCTTGAAAGGCCAAGTGCTGCGGAAGTTGAATCGTTTTGTTCGTAGCCGTGCAAACTCTCATTCCGTAGCCACTGGTACGGTTGGAAAACAATGGCAGCGCAGCACGGTTTTGGACATGTGCAAAGTGACCGCTGCACTCCACTACGTACATGGACAGTAGCGAACATTCATAATATCCTGAAAAGTGAGTATCATCCTTTGGACATATAGGCGCTACTCATCTGCAGAATTGGAAGGCCATTTCCGAGCACACTTCAGCTGGGTCTTCTGGTTCTACTGATGCTGTCGCAGTTCAGGGCTTGGACTACGGCTGTTGCTGATGAATATGGGCGATTGGAGACGTTCTGTATCTGAATAGTCACAGGCCATCCTTGTTGTGTTGGTCAAGTCGTTGCAGCTCCTTCTCCCTGGGCTCAGGATATGTGCAGCGATGCAGCCTAAGCTTACATATGAATCTGACTCGAGCGTGGGCTGCTGGTTGTCGTGTTTGCACAGCATCCATCGACTGCACGGGTTGAAGGTGGTCGCGAAGGTCTGCGCATTTTAGTTCAAAGCTGAACTGTAAGGGCTCGGAACAAGCTGGTTCTTATTGCACCTGTTCGTGACCTTGTTCTTGTCAGTAGCCAGTTTATCCAGCTTGGTATGCCTCCATTCAGGAATCGCAGGGTGTTTTGTTGAAAAGTATGGAAAGCTGAAGCTGCCCCTGACTCATGGTGGTACACTTCGAGCGTGGCATATGGCAGTCCTCCCCTGTGAGCAAGACGGAGATGAGTTGGATATGTATTGCCTGCCATTTGCTCGGGTGGTGTCGCCTTGCCTGTGTGCGCCAGCTTCGCAGCATCAAGGTGCAAAATACGATTCTTGAGGCATGCGATTTTAACTGACTTGAAAACGATCATTTCTGCAGGATTGTCCGGAGTGCTCCCCAGATATGTGAGCCATTGCATCATCAGAGGGTTCTGGCATTGAGGATGTTGATTGCCTTTTTGTGTAGATGAAGTAGTTCCGCGCCATACTGTGAAGAAGGCTCCTCATCACAAATGGCTCCACGATTCCCTTCGCTACTTGAGCGCATAGGACATGTGATGGTGTTCTACAATCTGCGAATACTCTCCAGGGGCCTTGCTATTGCTAGGTTACGCAGGTTGAGCGCCAGCACGTGGGGGGTCTCAAAAACGGCGAATATATCATCCAGCCAGGATGGATTTCCGAAGATGTCCTCTTGAAGATGTCCGCTTCTACAGTACATGGCAGAGCTTGGTACATGTAGGTCCGTGTGAATACAGGGAGCGCACACAGCAAGACTCTGCCAGATACAGGTGATAAACCCCGAGGGCAGTGAGCCATTATGTTGCAGGCGTGATTGCCTGTGATTCCACCGTGGTTCAAACACGGCAAACAGAACCAGGGGGCCTGGGGCCTGTGAGCTGCCGCTTTGAGACCCCAGGCGCTTCCTCCGCCAGTGACATCTAGCCCCAGCAAGGCGGGATTCTCGGTCGGGGCCAAATTCCTTTGCCCCACCGCAGAGTGGAAAGGGGAAGCCCTTCATGTTGTGACCCAGCTCACTCAATGATTGGGCGATGGAATGGATTCAGAATCGCAATCGCAGGGTTTGTGGAGTTTACGGCCAAAGCTGCGCCATCACGCGTGTTGCGAAGTATGGCGGCCATCCCCTTGCTTCCGTCGCCCTTTCCCCGTGAGGTGGAGGCTCCGCAGGAGGCGCGAGACAGCAACGGGGCGCTTGCTTGATAGACGGTTCTATGTTTCGTTTGTTTTGCTTTTTCACTTATTGCCAGGATGCATTGTTGATTCATTGCTTTGCTGGTTTGTTGGTTCCTTGCTTTGGAGGCGTATTGGTTCATCCAATTGCTTGTTTGTGCGCTGGTCCGTTCCATTTTCTGCTAACTTGGTCGGCATGGGGATTGAGAACGACTGCTTGGCTTCTTCATGGGACTATCAGTTCTAACAATCCTGACTACTGAGGGCCAGCATGCTAAGATGCAATGCGCCAGCTTGCACATGATGACCGCGAATTCCTGATTCCCTCTTAAATAGGATGCCCTCCCCCTATTAATCAACTGGCTTCCTGATCACCGGCGTCCCATTACTGGCACACTGCGCCAGCATGCGATTGCAGGTCCAAGTGACAGAGGCGGAGTGGCAGCCTCCCGCATCTTTGGCTGCGGGGGCATGCAGGTCTTTTGGTTTCATGGGGTTTCAACCTGGCAAAAGTTGCAGGCCTGGCTGTCAGGCCAGGCGAGGCACTGTATGAGTTGTTTTTTCTCCATATTATGGTGGCAAGCCTTCTAGCCAAGAGAGTCACACATTCACCATGGACAAAGTGTTTGTGGCAGACGCAGGGTTTTGCTTGTATGCTGCTCAAGATCTCGAGGTGTGAGGTGTTGCATCTTGAAGGGTCCTCTCTCACGTCTCCCTCCGTTTGCGGAAGAACCTCTGTCGTCCGGACTGTGGGTCAGCAAGGCATGCAGGTATGCAAGGTATCTTCTGAGGCTTGCCTATGGCATATGGGTGCCGAATATGAGCGAAACCCCAAACGCCTCAAACCCACCCTAAAGAAACCCTCCCTAAACCATTTCTAAGCTCAACGCTTAACCCACTCTTAACCAGCCCCAATGAAATAAATCCCTGAACCTGCCAGAACCAACCTGGACCTAATGAGTCCAATCCTTTGCAGCAGCCTAGTGAGAATGACTTGGGTCCTATGAATGGCTTTGTCACGCCAAACAGTTGAGATGCTTTTTCCTTAGCATGGCTTCAGAAGTTACCGCCACAGCAATGGAACGTGGCTAAGTGAGAGGGTAGGGCTCTCCCTTGCCCTTCCTAACCAAATGCCACAGGAAGTCCCAACAACACCGCCCACCAGACAGCAGACCGCCTTTTCTTGATTCGGCGGCCCACCCCTTA
>CAUJNA010000480.1:1057363-1114863 GCA_963377175.1 Effrenium voratum | reverse complement strand
GTTTCTTTCTACGTGGCTCCCGGATGCTGCACCCACATACAGATTGTTACTACTTTAAAAATCAACCCAATTGAGGGGGGCAGGACTGGCCCGCCCCCCTCAGAAAGATCAGAATCATTTTACTTTGCTTGAGGCCCACGCCGGTTGCCCCGTTCGGAGCCCGGTAGCCCGACCAAGGTTCTTCTTGTCGAGGAACAACGAGCGGGGCCTGCGGGACAGCGACGTGGTGGCGATGTGCGACATCAACGCCAGTCTGAAGAAGCACCCTGGCGCAGTTGAGCTTCTGCTAGCCGCCATCAAAACCAAAAAGTCAAAGGAGTTCAATGTAAGACAGCCTCATGCATACCGGGTAGTAGCCAACGGCATTTGAGTCAAGTGCGATTGCTGCAGGAGGAGTGCATGGACCAGGCAAATTTGGAAGGTGCCCCTCCTGACGCCAATGCAGTCTGGATGCGACGCAAGCTCTCTCCTGAGTGCTGGCCTTTCTTTGACCACCTGAGGTCCGGATGCATTGGCAAGAAGGGCATCGGTTGGAAGAGTACCTTTGCCGTATCCAACACTCCACACGTGCTATCAGGAAGTTGGGTGGGCGGGTGTGACGAGGCGCTGATTTCAGCCGGGGCTGTCCTGCCGCTAGTTAGCGCAATGACTCTGAAGATGCGGAGTTGCCACTTTGCGTCCCAACTTTTTTCAATTCCAGAATATTCGGTATCAGAGAGCAGTTCCCGTGGTTCGGGACCCACTTTGGATTCTTTAAGTGGCTTGGGGGCCCTGTCAGGAGCCTACACCTTCAAGTTCGACATTGCGGGCCCGTTGGAAACGCTCGGCTATGTGACGCCGACCTGGCTGACAGACAAGGATTTGACAGAGCTCCCTGCGCAGGTACGAGAGGCCCATGCACACGGCGGCACCGTGATTTATTTGCCTCTCCATGCGGGTTTTTCGGGCACCGTGGATGCCTTTGACCAGCTTTGCGAGCATCGGGTGACTTTGCTGTTCTTGAAGCAGCTACATCGCATTCATTTCCACTACCCAGATGGCAAGAAGGTGTTGATCCAGAGAGAGGCTGAGACTCAGGAGGGCCACTGCGTTTCTGTGAAGTCCGCTGATTCCAGGAGTCTGGAGGAGCATCGTCACTTTGCCATCCATCATTTTAGCCTCCCAAAGGAGGAGGAATCGGCAGAGCAGATTTCAATTAGATTGGCCTTCCCCCTGGAGACAGAGGCGTTTTCTGCCATGGCTGTGCACGTTGGCCTGCCGGTGCGGCCTGTTGGCTTTGGTTTCGCCATCGATGCTCCCTTTGATCTAGTGGCAAGCCGTGCGGATTTACATGAAGGCAGGGGTGAGCTAAATGGGGATAGACTGGATGCATGCGGCACGCTGGGCCTTTGACAAAGAGTTCTCCTTTTGAACGGAGGACACAAGGCACAACACGGCACATGATCTCAACATTGGAGAATGCTGAGAAGATGGAAATGCTTTCTTTCCACTGTCAGTCTTCCTTTTTGGTCCTCTGAGAAAACGGCGCATCAAGGAGCTTTTGGATTGACATGCTTCCCTGAGCCGTGGTGCCGTCGTGCCGCGATCGAACATGCGCATTGCATCTTCCCTTGCAGGCAGTGCTTTGAACCAGCTCATTTGCAAGAACATCCCCAAGGCCTTTCAGGCGGGGCACTGAGGGTACTGGGCAGCACCAACAAGTTGTGCCTCGTGCTTTGAACCCCGTGCCGTGATAAAACCATCCAAGAATTTCCCAGCGTCATGTGTGACATGTGTCCGAAAGTGCCAGCTCTGACCAAGCTGCACCTATTTGGTATCAATTAAGACGCTTGGCAGAGGAAGCCCTCAACGAACTGAGCCCATGAGCAAAGTTGGATGCCACGTGCACAGGGCCTAGAAGGCTTGTCTAGAGAAGCAGTTGGACAGCATGTTGAGCTTCCACTTAGCGCTGTTCATTTGGGCCCTTCTCCTGACAGGGCCCGCGGCTATGTGAGCGTGCCATGCAGGCTATGTCTCAAAGCGGTTTTCCCATTCGGATGGTTCCACGACAAGAAAAAACAGCAAACAGGAAACCAAAAAAAAGGTTCCCATCAAAACAGAAATCACTTAGAGTCCGTGGCTTGGCGTCAGGAGTTCATGGCTGGGCACTGGCTCAGCCACAAGGCTATGATGCTTCTGGGCACCGAAGTGGCGCCGTGGAAGAAGCACATCGGATCTGTGGTAGTTGGAATAGCTGGTGTGTCGGCCTTTGCCGGCGAAGCGCACAAGATTCGGGGGCCAACATGCCAGCAATTGGGCACGTTCGCTTGCAAACACAAGGCCCAGAAGAGAAAGGATACCTGTGAGCCGATTGTCCAAAGTCACCAGCAGATTTTCCAGGACCCCTTTCGCATAAGGCACTCCGCACGGGCCGTGCGCACGCCTCCCCGCGTTTTGCACCAAGGTGCCCAGACCCATTTGGCAGCACGTCCGTAGGGAGTTGGTGGAGGCCCTGACCCAGGCACCAGGATCGGATGTGGGGAATAGATCCAGTCGCTCGCCAGACAAAAGAAGGATGCCCAATTTCCCTTATGGAGGGAGGCCTCCCTTCAAAATCAAGTACTGCAAAAAGGTAGCCCCTTTTCTCAAGTGGCTGCGGGAGGTTTGGGAAGCTGTTTCGCTTTTGGGATTTGGGACTCCCGGTGCTCGCAGGGCCCGTAGGGATTGTTTTCCAAGATTTTGTTCAAATGAGAGGGTCCTCATTTTGCCGCAGTGTCGTTTATTCGTCTTCTCGAGGTGTCCGCACAAGCTACCTTTTAAGCAGCCCTGCTCAAAAAGGTTGCAGCCCACTTTTGCATACCCAGAAGTGCCATACCACAAACAAACAACAAAAACATATTTTCCCGGCAAGAGACCCCAAATAGTATTGGGTCTAACTTGACGACAGGTGGCCCGGAAGCATAGGAAGGCGTTACATAAACCCTGACACCTCCCCCACCTGGTGAAAAACAAATCGTAAACACGTCAATGTCCCTGCTCAAGTGTAGCTTCTGCGAGTTCTGATGAGCAAGCTTAGCATCATGCTTCACAATCTCCCCTGTGAGCTTCTCGCACGCGCGATGCTGTGGCTCGATGCGGCACGCGAAGCTGTGCGTGATGTTGCGCATGATGTCGCGCGACGTTTCGCACGGTGCAGCGCATGATGCGCACCTGCGCATGATGCTTTGCCACCTCCCTTGCCAATCTCTTGAAAATCTCGCTTGTCCATATTGGCTGCGCCGCGGAAGTGTACTTGGCATACTACTTGTGCGCTCGCAAGTTGTGATTCTCGCGCTGGAGATACGGATGTGTAATTCGCGTGCTGCTTTTTCATTTAAAGTTGCGACTTTTCGGGCTGGAGACGCGCGAGCGCACTTTCCGAAAAATACTTTCGCACTTCAAAGTTGTGATTTCCGAGCTGAAGCTGCGGGAGCGTGCTTCGTGCGCCACCTTTACACGTAGCCATTTTGCAGCCGGAGCTGCGGGAATGCGCTTTGCGCACAACTTTGGACTTAAGTGCTGCGAGTCTCGTGCCATGGGAACGCACTTCGTACACTCCTTTGATACTTATATAAATGTTGCAAATTTGCAGCTGGAGCTTGGGAGCCCACTGCGCCTGCGACTTTTGTACTTAACTTGCCAATTTCGAGCTGGAGCTTGGGAGCACACTTCGTGCGCCACTTTTGCGCTGAAAAGTTGCGATTTCCGAATTTCAAGCTGGAGCTGCAGGACTGCGCTTCCTGTACTAATTTCTTGTGTACTTACAAACTGCGATTTTGCAGCCGGAGCTCTGGAGTGCTCTTCGCGCACTACTTTTGTACTTAAAAACTTGCGAGCGTTCAGCCGGAGCTGAGGGAATGAGCTCCACAAACTGCTTCTGTGCCTAGAAGTTGCGAATTTCGTGCCGGAGCTGCGGGAGTGCGTTTTGCGTACGTAAGCGTTGCGACTGCGCAGCCGGAGCTGCGAGAGCGCGCTTCGTCTCCGCCGAGCTCAAGACGCAGTCGCGCGGCGCCACGCCGAGGGTCGCCGAGCTCGAGACACGTTCGCACGTCGCCGCAGCGAGAGCGCTTCGATACGATCCACAGTGAGAGCGCTTCGACACGCACGATCTCCCGAGAGGGTTCGCCGAGCCTCAAGACACATCCGCTCGGCAGCGAGAGCGCTTCGACACACGCGATCCCCGCAGAGGGATGACTTTCGTCTTGCAACGCTTGCAAAGGAGCGAAACATTGCGCCTGCCATGATTTTGCGCGAGACTGTTGCATCGAAAGACAACTTTGTACGCACAGGGCCAGCACTTTGAGCGCAAACCGTCGATCTAACCCGGCCTTATCTCTTACCGTAAGAACCCCTAAGTGTAAACACTATTTGGGGAATAAAAAAGAAAAACGGGCCCGGGCAAGACGCGGGGGACATCTTGCCGTAGGTGCCCTGCGTGGAGACGGAGAGTGGCACCCTGGAGCCCCCGAAGCGGTGCCTGGCGCGGCCCAAGGCGCCGCTGGCGCGCCAGGCCTCGAAGCTGATCCCCTTAGAGCTGCTGCTGGCGAGCTGCCGCTCGGTGTGGGGAAGTGCGCGCCGGGCCAAAAAAAGAACACGGCTGACCCGCTCCTAGATTTAGGACCCTTTTGGTTAAGAGAGATGAGGGGTTATCAACATATCACTTTTGGGGATGGTTCCGGAGGGCTTTGTAAAGGGTGCACATTGAGGCATACGAAAGCAGCTTCACCACTTAATTTTAGCATGTACCAGGTGATTGTTGGGCAGCGTGCTGTAAGGGAACCTGGTGAGGACGTGTGCGTAGCATAGGTCGGGCAACATCTTCACGAATTTCTGCGGCTTGATTTAAAAGAGCGAAAAACCATGAAGGTCCTTTCTCGGGCGGTTCCCCCTTTACCAGTTTGGAAAGCTACAATGACCTGCCAGTGCTAGTGCCATCTATTTGCAAAAAGAGGGGAAGAGGCCTGCGCTGTTTGATTTGAGATGCCCCTTTGGTTATGCGGACCCCGCCTTTTTCTCTTGAGCGACCGCAAGGGTTGCAGAATGTCCTTTTGGGTCAGAATGAGACCGAGAGCTGCTGCAGAATTTGGGCAAGCTCAGGGGGCGCGCTGTTTTGGTTGCATACGCTTTTGCAACTTGAGTGACTCCAAAAGCTATTCTGCATGCAGAGAATGCCAGCACATTGGCAGCCATGGCAGGCAGTCAGTCAGTTCAGTGTCAGAGCCATTGTGCCAGGGAGATCAGTCAGTCAGTCAGTGGGTGACGCTTTCGCACCGTGTCACCTTGTTTTTGGGAGGAGCTTTGGTGTGAAGGGAACTGAGCACGCCCTGAGGCGACCGCCACTTCGCGGACGCAAAGGGCCTCGAGGCTGATGCCTTGGGAGCTGCGGCGAAACCATTGGTAGCCCATGAGATGGGGTAGTAAACAACCAATTTTCATCCGGAGTGAGAACCTGGGATTAGCCGAAGCTCCCTTGTGCCCCTTAAGGGGGCCAGCCGGGACCCTGAGGTTTCTTCCCATGTTTTCCTAGTTTTGTGTTTGTGCAGGTGCTGGATCTGAGCCACTGGGTGAAGGTCCTGCAGTACCGCGGCGGTGCCTGGCGTGAGGGCCTGGTAGCACAGGCCACCCAGCGCCTTGGACACTTTTTGTTGGGTGGTCGAGTCGACACGGGACCAAAAGGGGGGGGGTGGAAAAAAGGGTTGGGCAAGATGTGTTGGAACAAGTGAGGCCACATCAACACGAAACCCATGTCCACAGGGGCGATTGAGATGTGCACATCACGGCTGCCCGGCAAACTGTTGAAGCCATTTTTGCCTGGTAGCTTTTCGCAGCACAGCGCCCCGCACCTGCATTTTGCCATGCGTGATCGGTGCCGTGCCTTTGATATGTGTTGTTCCCCATGATCAAGTGCTGCCTTTGTTTCGAAGCATCATACTGTACGAACTGAGAGGGGGCGAGCAAAGGTTGGTATCCATTGATCATGCGGTAATTCCAGGTTCGCACCCGGACGTGACCTCGACTTCAGCCGGTTCAGCGCACACGTCGCGTGTCGCAGGTGGGAGAACCCCTGCGACTTCTTCGTGCCGCTCTGCAGCTGGCTGGAGCTGGAGCTCAAGGAGTCGGAGCAGCCCAGCGAGCTGCTGCAGCAGCTTTGGGAGGTGCCAAAACGGGTATTCGCAAATGCGCGCGCATATGGGGCCGGGGCGGCCTTCCGAAATCCGAACATGTAACCCACGCAGTGCACAGTGATTGAGGCTCCCTTGGTTTGTCCCGGAGATCTTTGCAAATGTCAAGCCATCCAAAGAGCAGCTTTTGGGCAAATGTTCCACTTGACGCGAGCTTCCCTTGGTGTGGGGAAGCTAGATTCGGAATCCTGCTGTTTCAACAGAAGGCACCAGCAGCATGTCCTTGTCAGGCTTGGACCATAGTAGTGGGCATGGGGATGGGCATCAGCCTCGCTGGCATCACAGGGAAGAGAATCGGAAAGCTGTACACCAGCAAAATAAGAGTAAAGAATGGGGGTGCGTTTTTCCACCATAGGCCAGACGCTTTGTTCTTTTCTTCAACAGCTGAAAGCTTGGGTTCTCAGCCCAGATAGGCTCCGGGGTGGTCCGGGGCGGCCCTGAGGTAGGGTTCCACGAGGGTTCCACCAGGGTTCCACGAGGTTCTGCGAGGGTTGCGGGGCGGTGCGAGCACTAAAAAGAGCACCGCATGCTGTTGGGGATATCACCTGAGCTTATTTTTTGCACCGAGCGAGTCGAGGTGGACCTTTTGCCGGGCTTCCGAGTGCCCACGCTGCGCCTCAGTGGCGGGCCCATCTTTACGAGGCCTTGTCTCAAGGTCCGTGCTGACTGGCAGGCGGGCTGCGAACCATGGGGGAGGGGGTGGGGGAGCTGTGGAGGGGTTGGGGGGTGTGTGCACTTTGGGGGAGGGTCAGGCCAACCAACCTCTCAGTTCAACTGTGTTCAAACGGTTGTTAAAACCGAATTTAAGAATCTGGTTTATTTATTAATAGATAGTGGGCTGGGGTCTGGTTGTTTTGACGCTTGTGCCCAACCAGGGTTTTTGGTGAGGGGGTTTGGCCAGGGTTTTGGGCCTGCTTGCTCTTTGGGGGATATGGGGATATGGTTGAACGCCCTTCCAGCCAGAGATGCATCCAAATGTCGGGAATGCGCATTTCCTTCTGAGAACACGCATTTCGCGGAGGGGTCCGGATGGACAGTTCGTGCCAGTGCCCCCTTACAAGTCCGGTTGCGCGGATGGGGCCGGAGGGATGGGAATTGGACATGGACGCGTTGGTCAATGATTCTTGGCCAGAGTTGAAGAAACACGAGTAAAACACAACTTCCTTGACAGCGTAAAGTGGGCATGTTGCCTTGATGCGCTGCTCGCATGGCTTGTGCGACTTGATCACTCTTGCATGTGAAATGTGGTCTTGTGAATAAGATTCCAGCAAATAGCCATTTTGGCTAGGTACCGCGCTGAGAGCAATGAATGCCGACCATCAATCTTTGGATTGCAGTTTTGTCATGTGCGCTGCATTTCGACTCATTTCGACCTGTGTTTCGACTCGCGGAACTGTGTTTCAGTAATGTGCATCTTGGAGCATGTAATCCACTTGCACTAAAGTGGCATTAAAGCTGTGGAATGTTTTGTCAACAAGTGTTGCTTCCAAAGAAGAATTGCCGGGAGTGGGGGTCATTGTTTCCGTCTCACTTTTTTCCCGATTCGGAAGCCAAAGCGATCGCCATGACCATTGGGCTCAAGATCGCATCGTTCATTGAACTTTATTTTGGTGCGTGTGCGAATTCTTGAACGTGCAGATTGCATACAACTGCTGGAATATTTTACCTGCGTGGGCGGGCATATCATTTGCCCCACCTCATCTGTTTGATTACTTGGGGAAAGTTGTGGCTTCCCTTAACTCGGAAGCACCCCCTCCCAACAAACGGACTACAGAGACAAAATTGCGGGGAGTTGGCATCTTGGAATGACTCTGAGCACGCGTGAGTCGGAGCTCAGGGCATCCTCTCGGAAGCTGGGCTCCTGCGGGTCCTCAGCCCCAAGCTGCGGCTGGTGCTGCAGGTGTGCCAAGTTCGCCCCTATTGTAACGGATGGTCAGCTGCATTCCTCTCGCTTGGACCGTTTGCATGTTGCCATCCCGATGCAGCGCGTGCAAGAAGAATTAGGCGGTGCTGTTTTTTCTGAGCACGCTCGTTTGGGAGGTGTCACAGGGTTCGGGGCACAGATTTGGAGACGGGCTTTGGACATATCGTATTCTCCTCAGCTTTGGGTTGTGCCTGGTTTTGGGACAGTTGCTTACATGTGATTCTTTCCCAACTGGGCCTCTCCACATGATTCTTCGCGCACCCAACCCGTGTACGCAGCACGCCAGACTACCACGCCTTTCCTCTTGGACTCGCTGACTTGTAACATGAGCCGTGCAGAGCTGGCTGCGTGCTGCGCCGCTGGGCAGCGCGTTTCTTCCATCAGCTCATTTTTGGAATGGATTTGTGGTTCGGAGGCTTTGCAATTTTCCAACAAAGCCGGCGGTAGCAGCATTTCCCCAAGCAACACCGGCACTTTGTTAGCCAGACGAGCCTGGAAACCGAGCAAGCTCTCCAGCAAATTTCCCCCCAAAACCACTAATTATGGGTTTGCCACCTCCTTTCGCCGTGGCTTCTCTTGGCTTGCCCGGTGCGCTATGGGTCACACAAGGCCACTCACGGGGGAAGTTTTGGTTTTATGGAGACTGCATTGTTGGTGGTTTCACCTGGTGGGTGTGATGGGTGAAGCGCTAAGCGCTTGTTGTTTCAACACACGTGTTGTACTTCAATTAGGGCAGACCGTCAGCAAAGCAGGACATTGAAAGGTGAGAAGAACTAGCAAAGCAGCTGCTTCCTTACGCAACCGAAGCCAAGTATGGCGCGGCCAGCAGTGGCCATAAAGACGGCAAGACGCCCATCAGGTCCACGAGTTTGACTTACTGGCTTTAGCAATTCCGAAGTAGCCGCCCGTTGCACCAATTCGCAGACGCTTCAGTTTCCGCTCTGCACTTCATGCTTTTGAGCCTTTGGCCGGGACTGGGGTGACCGGACCGGCCGAGCCAAGGTGCAGTGGCACCTCACGCGCTTCGAAGGGCTCCACCTTTTCGCCAAGGAGCTTCCGCTGAAGGCAGTCCTCGCCAGCCTCGCGTGCTTGTGCCTTCGGCAGGATGGCTGAGCAGGTCACTGTACACGCATGTGCATGTCCTTACACCTATGCGCAGACACACACACGCACACACACACACACACACACACACACACACACACACACACACACACACACACACACACACACACACACACGCACACACACACACACACACACGCACACACACACACACACACACACACACACACACACACACACACACACACACACACACACACACACACACACACACACACACACACACACACACACACACACCACACACACACACACACACACACACCCACACACACACACACAACACACACACACACACAACACACACCCACACACACACCACACACACACACGCACACACACACACACACACACACACACACACACACACACACACACACACACACACACACAAACACACACCCACACAACACACACCCACACACACACCACACACACACACACCACACACACATCAACACACACACACACACAACACCACACAACACACAACACCACACACACAGACACTCACACACACACACAGACACACACACACAGACACAGACACAGACACAGACACAGACACACGCACAGACACAGACACAGACACAGACACAGACACAGACACAGACACAGACACAGACACAGACACAGACACAGACACAGACACAGACACAAACACACACACACACACACACTACACACACACTACACACGCACACACACGCACACACACCGCACTCACTCACTCACTCACTCACTCACTCACTCACTCACTCACTCACTCACTCACTCACTCACTCACTCACTCACTCACTCACTCACTCACGCACGCACGCACGCACGCACGCACGCACGCACGCACGCACGCACGCACCCACGCACCCACGCACCCACGCACGCACGCACGCACGCACGCACGCACGCACGCACGCACGCACGCACGCACGCACGCACGCACGCACGCACGCACATATATATATATATATAGATATGTATGTATATATATAGGGATATATATATATATAGATATGTATATAGAAATATAAATATACATACATACAAATACGGCCCATGTACATAGGCGCAAATATAGAACATATGTTTATCTACTTCTTTTTGCATTCATTTATGTATATATGCGCATACACATTTGTGTAGGTTTCCTTTGGGTGGGGTGATGCTTTTCTGGAGGCGTGCAGGGAGCCCATGGCCCCGGCTGTTCTATTTGTGGGAGGTCTTACTGCCAAGCACCATGGGGTGGCCCGGAGGGAAGTCTCGTCGGTTTTGCCTCGCTTTTGGTCTACCTGGGTAGGAATCCTGAAGACGGGTGATGGGATGGAATGCAGGGCTCTGGTGTAAGGAATTGGCGGATTGAGAGGCCGACAGCTTTTGGCTTGGCTTTTGGTCTGGCTTTCCGATGTCAATCATCCTGTGAAGCGGTCCTTCTTCAGCAGTCCTTGATTCGAATTGGCTCAGAGCCAGACTTGCATTCATCAGACATAGGTTTTGTTATATTTAGCTGGCCATACCGAATCTTGCAATAAAGTCGCTCTGATTATTGATTCTTTGCAACAGTGCGCCCCTGCCCTCCCATCCCCTCCCCCCTTGGCAGGCGTCGCTCTTCTGTCTGCTCTTGTCCCCACGCTCCGTTCTTCTCCTACTTTCTCCACCCTCTATGCTCTAACTTTCTTCTGTGTGTTCCCCCCCATGCTCTTCTTCCAGCTCTTTTCTCTGCTAAATACCTGAAAGCCAAATATGCGAGAGTACCACAGTTAAAAGGCCAGGCTGCCTCAAACTTGACTGCTTGTATCATGGTTTTGCGACTCATGGCATCCTACGCTGCTATCAAAAGGCTTTACATCTGTGAGCAGCGTCAGTTGCGTGGTTTTTAAAACGACTTGCCACCCTCCGAAAGCAAATTCCTGTTAGACAAATCTCACTCGACACATCTTAGGAAGGAGACATTCCTGGCAGAGGACAGGGTTCATAGTTTGGGCTTGCAGGGGTTATTCATGGCAGCAAGTGGCTTTTGATCTTATCGTGTTGTTTTTGAGCATGCGGGGTGTTTTGGGACGGACCCCACGTGTATCCAGCAAGCTTTTGGCTGGCCTGGAGCAACACTAAGCCTTCATCAGCCAAAGGTTTCTGGCATGGTTGTTTTTTTGTCTGCCGGGGAAACGGCAGTTTGCCAGGAGTTTGATTAATCTGAACTCCCGAGCAAGTGTTAGGGTGAGATGTTGTCGGTCAGCACCGCCAGAACAGGGACGTAACACCATGTTGACAACAGGTTGTACATCTACACCTGGGTATGGGTCAAAATTATGCCACCACCGGATCGGTTTGCGTCTTTGGTTCCATGTACAAGGGTGCCATGTCGGGTACCTTTTTGCAACCCCGCAGCCACTTGAGGTACTGGATAGCTTTGGGGACTCCGATCTCAGCGAAAACATGAGCGGCATGCCCCATTCCACGCTGGATTCAGGAGATGCCGGACGGGTTAGAGGCAGATACCCACGAGGCGCGGATGCAGAAGTGGCGGGCCTTGGGTCAAAAGCGCCTTAGCGGAATGAGCGGCTGGACGCACGTTGTGGGCGTTTCGCTTGCGGAAGAGTTTGAGGGGATACAAAGACTTCATTGCCCGTCCGTGGACAGGACAGGAACACACCATTTGGGCCTCAGTTGCCAGGCGTCCAATCACATATGCCCCACAAGTCACAATCTCCTGAATCGGCCCCATGAACTCTGACCCGGGTTGGGTCATGGCTCCTCTGAGGCTTTGGGTGCCCTCCTGGAACAAGATCTTCACGCTGAAGCGCCCGAGGAAGCTTCGTAACATTTTTTGCCTCGGGGTAGCCGCTCCTTGGCCTGAATGGACGGGAGAGTCGAGGTGGCAGTGGGACAATGGTGTGGGCATGTGGTGTGCCAAAGCCACGGAGCTGCCAATTAAATGGTCATGTATTTGTTTGTATGTGTGTCCTGCAACCCTTCCGTTTAGGATCCTGACAGTTCGCGTCTTGCATGCGGTCAAGGGAGTGTGGAGAACTGATGCGAAACTTTTTTGTTCATGAGAAAGGAGGCCAACCCGGAGCCAACCATTCCAACAAAGCTGCCACTTGCTGCGGCCCAAGGTGGTGGACAATAATCAGGAGTGTGCTGACGGACTGGCTTGGCTTGCTCGCTTGGGATGTGGGTGGGTGTGGGGTTACGCCAGTTTGGCGTTCTGCGCGAGCCGGGGCCCAATTCCACAGATTCATCCGACTGAGCGGTTGCCAGGTGCTGGCGGAAGTGTCGAAGAAGACCTGGGGCCAGGACTTCCTTGGCTGGGAGGCCGGGCAAGATTGAAGCTAAGGATCTGACGGCTGGTTTTGCTTTTCTCTGGAACCCGCCCAGGAAAGTGTCCTTTGGCTTCCCTGCCAACAACCTCAAAAGGGTAGCCTCCCAAAAAATCGAGACCCAGTTTGTGGGACGGCCCACTCCTGGACGGATGATGTGTTACGCCTTCGAGACCGCCTTAGTGGTTGCCCCTCAAATGAAACCTGTCTGTTGGAAAGTCAGACGGCCCCTGCCTGGCCTAACCAAAATTCCCCTAGCTCACTGCAGGACGGGAGAATAGCTGCCAGAAATGCGAGAAGCTGCACCTAAAGGCCAAGGAATCTTGCTACAAGACCGCCCCAAAGCCAGGATGGCTGAGGTCCCTTTGTCGCTGGGGACAAGCAGTAACAGGGCATGGTGCGCTGACATGTCGAAGGTACAAGTTTCAGATCGAAGCGTGCTCCCGATGCACAATTGCCTGGACAAACGGACGGACAGGCAGACAGGCAGGACAGACAGACAGACAGGAAGAGACAGACAAAGCGGCAACGTGTCTTAGATTCCTTACCTGTCCTTACCCCTTCGCGGGGTCCTCCCGACCTGTCTGGAGGCCTTCTTCGACGCCATCGGCGTGGCACCTTTGGACCCGGGACAGGCGCGTGGGGCAGCGCTGCAGCACCGGCACATCATCTTCGACCGCCTGGGCGGCTGGGCTCAAAGAGCCATGAGCTGGCCTGGGGAGTGGAGGTCACGGGGGAAGACCGTTCTGGGGGGCCTCCAGTTGCAAGGCTGGTTGTTGCTATCCGTGACCTAGGTGGAATGGGCCACTAAGGGGGGCCAGATGTAAACAATCATTTGGGCCCTATTTGATTCAGATGGGTTTGTTTGCGCCCTAGTGTGGAGCATTCGCTTGTTGGTCCGAAGGCAGTTGGCCCTTACCGTGCAATAGCGATACTCAGATACTCATTGATGCATGTGCGCTTGCAATGTAACAATTTGTTGCATGTTACCCCCCCGGGGCACGCATTGCTTGACTTTGGTGCCTTTGCCTTTGCACCCAGGATTCATTGGTCTCCTAGGGCGTGCTATTGAGGGGATCCTTCACTGCGGCTCCCATCAATCCGAAAGGTTTAGCCCAGGCAAGAACCTCTGCAGCCACGAGTGGTGGCACTCCGTGGTGAAGCTCGGGGCCCCGGTGCTGTCCTACGTGGCCCGGCGCTGCGAGGCGCCAGCTTATCCGATCCGAGAGTGCCGAAGGTGAAGCACCACGCGTTCGGCGGAGAGTGATCCTAGAGTGGGTTCGGGCAACGGAGTGCCTCTGAAATGTTGACAAGGAGGATAAACAAGCCACCAAGGAGGTGGTGGTGGTGGTGGTACCTGGTTTGGAGGGCATCCAGAGATCACATGCCTGCCTAATGGAATCCATTCACTGCCCGAGTTTGTAGAAACACACGCAGGCTTTGCTACGCTTCAGGATGGCATTGTCTTGAGTTTAAAGGTTTGAGCAACAAGGAGCGCTTTCTGGTTGTTTTTGTTTGGTCGCCAATTCTTTTCTTCGTTGAGTCGGGAGGCGCTGGCCGGGATTGCAGGATGGGTCAACGGATGGCAAGCGAGCAAGTGGGATGCTTCAAGGAATGCGCCACTTCAGGCCTTTGTTGGCAGAAATTTAGTTTCAGTGTCAAGTGAAATTGAGTGGTTTCGAGTGCAGCGGATATGTGTTTGTCCATGAAGCCCTACTGGGCCGCCCTAGGGCCACCCCAGTCCCGAGACATTGCCAGGGCACCTGGCTCCGAGCTTTGCCTGTGAAGGTGGATGCATGCAGCCTGGATGAATTGAGTTGGGATGCGAGGTAGTTATGTTGACACGGGTGCCAGATGCAACAAAACCTGCCATACACAGTTGTGCCAACTCTGTGTCAGGACGCCTGCCCCTCCCCTGCCCCAATAGCAAGCAAGCAGTGCCTTTTACTCCAGCAATACTAAATCAAGTGGAAACTCAGTTCAATATCTCAAAGAGGAAGCTCCAGCAATGTAAATCAATCCACTGGAAGCTCCAGCAATACTAAATCAAATGGCAACTGAAGTCCAGCATACCAAATCAAATGGAAGCTCAATTGAGCTGGACCCCAAAGACCCCTCTCTGACTGGGATGCGCCGAGGTGGCATGGTTGCACGTTTGAGCAGCTTGGCAAGCGTCAGTCCAAAGGCAGGATTTGGGGCCGCGGCCACACGGGGAAACCCAGAAGACAGTGGACCAATCGCACAAACTGTGCAGCTGTAAACAGGATTTCCCTTGTTCCCTGCTCGCATTTCTCTAGGGAATCTACCTTGGCTCGGGGGCTGGGCCAAAATGGGGAGAAGAACCGTCAGACCCTTCCAAATGATGGGTTTCAAGCTGACGTCCTGTGAAAATTAAAAGGTTCCCGCAAAAGACCGCGCACTGCCGCACTGCTACGTAAATCCGCGGTTCCGCAATGACAGCAAACAAAATCAGAGTCAAGCCTTTAGCTGGGATGCTCCAAGCTTTGAAGGCTCTGCGGCCTCAAAGCTCATGGCTTTTGGTTTCGTGGGCATGCCCTACACAAGCCTCAGATCGATCAAATGATTTTCAGAAAAAATCGGAAGCAATTGAGCCATCTACTCTGGTCAGAACATGTCGGATAGTTGTCCGATAATTGATAATCGCCGTTTGTCAACAGCAGATGCCCCCCCCCCCTGTTTTTGCTCCAAGTACTCTAAAATCTGAGTAGTTTCCATGTTTGCTCGGTTGATTTTGCTTTCCGGTGTTTTTAAGGACGGAGTGGTCGAAATACTGCCTTCGGTTCATTCAATCCTGCCGCACATGGCGCGGGGCCGAGGTGTCGGAGCCAAAGAACGCAGCCTGCAGAAGGTGTGCCTCGGGGATTTCTTCCTGCATGAGGCGCGGGCACCTCAAGCCAGAGGTGTTTGGAAATGCGGGCGACCGGATGCGTGAGGCGCCTTTGGCTTTTTGGCTGCACGATTTTTTGGGATGTGCTTTGCACCGATCTGCCTTTCCTTGCGGAATGGCTCAGATTCTGAAGAATCCGCGTGCAGAGTTGAGATCAAGCTCCGTGCGCAGGAGTTTTCCCGCTTCGGCGGGCCGTACTTGCGCTATGTCCGCATGCCTGAGATTGACTCCACATCGGCCCCGGTGGTCCGCGACTGCCTGGGGGGCTGTGGCGTGCAGGCGGGCAACTGCTCTTACCTTGGCCGGTTTCCTTCCAAACAGAAAGTCTTTACCCAGATAGGCGCTGGAGTGGTTCGTAGCGGCTCTCAGGCAGGGTTTCGGCGGGCTGATCGGGATACCAGCTGCAGGGCTGTTGTTAGGTCGGCTCAGCCATCCCAGTGAAGCAGTGGCGCTGCCAGAAGGTGCTTTCAAGCTCCTTGCTGTGAATTAGGCCCTGTGCAAACACCTCTGTGAGGTGCGGCTGACTGTGCCTGCGCTGGTCCGGTGCCTGCAGCTGCTCCGCTACGAGAACTGCTGCAGCCACCTGGAGGCTCCGGGCTGGGGCTGAAAACGCGAGCGGCCAATCGCCTAGTGCCCGGTATCATAAGGCCCCCATTCTGTGCCAGTTGGAGAGGCGGGGCAATCCATTGAAAAGCGGATCCAGATCTTTGAAGAGACAACCTGCAAAAGCCTGGGCTTGTCTCAAAATTAGGCACTTGAAAAGGATCGATTTTCATTTGGACCCCCTTCAACAACCAGGGCAAAAGGGCTTCCTCCCAAAAGGACACCCAACTCCTAGTGAGCCGGCTGTTGAGTGACACCATGTTGCCCGTTTGGTCATTCTCCCACGAGACAGGGTCAACCCCGGCAAAACGTGTCTCCAACCTTCTTCTCTGTTGCAATTGGGGCCAAACCTCTCACTTGGGGAGGCATGGCGGGCTTTGAGCATTAGGAAAAGAGAAAGGCAAGTGAAAAGGGGCTTGCTGCATCTTGGTGGCCTTTTAGTTGGGTTCCCTCGCTTGAAACGTGCACTGAGGTCTTCGCGGACGTCTACAAGGAGATCACCTCCTTGAGCAACAGCGAAGAGGACCGAGAGGCGCTAGAGGAGGTCCGCGAAGAGCTGACGGAGCTGGTCTTTGTGCCGGGGGGCGCCCTGGAAGGCGACAGCACGATTCTTCTTGGTTTGGTGCCTTTACATTCCATATTTGATGCGACTGATAGGCAGGGCCGCGCCAAGGATCCGAAGGTACCCTTTGCATTTTCCGGAATGTGGGGTCAGTGCCAAGGGAGCGGGGCTCGAGTTGAGCGTTCTCACCTTCAAGGGGTCAAGGGGTGAGGAAAAAAAGGTGGGAAGGAGGAAGGGCAGCACGAAGTTAGACCCCTCTGACACTCAAGGGGTGGGTGTGTCTTGGTACTTTAGGCCGCATGTTGTTTTTCTGTCAGCCTGTGGGCCTTACAGCGCAGCGCAGAGGTGTGGGTAGGCGTTGCTCGTTGGCCTTCCGTAACTTGCGTAAATCCCTTTGGGCCACCCCCGGAGGGTGACTGAATGAACGTGAGTGTGAAAAGACCTGGTAGTTATGTTTTGGCTTCGCATGAAAGATCAACCTGCTAGATGTGTCGTTTTTTGATTTTGCCAGTCAACTCAGCAGGTCAGCATGGGAAGAAAGCCCTACATTAGAAACGTAGCCCAGTTGCAACCATGGTAGGGACTGATCCAAAATGGAATTGAGCTGAGGCTTCCGGAAGCTAGCAGAATGCACCTGGGATGAGGACAAGGATTTCCAGTGGCTTACGCAGGCCCAGGGGGAGTCTTGCTGGTGTTTCCAGGGGGGCTAAACTGGTGGGCAGCTTACCATCCGAGCCATGTAATAATGGGGTCTCATTGTTTGCAATCATTCTTTGCTTCCGAAAGAAGTTTGGGGCTTATGTCTGCCAAGGGTCCTCCTGCTTCTGGCACTGCCAGAAAGGAGTCGCACCAGGATAGCATGACTTGCTCCAGACTGTCGCATGTTTAACATGATTTAGTTTCACAGTCAGCAGATCGCAAAGGCTCACTCTTCAGGCAGCCAGGAGGGCAAGGCCTGCCAGACTTTTCAACAAGGAGAATAGATATGAGGGGCACTGACGGCGCCCTGGTATAGTTCTGTGGCTCAGGAATTGACATGGCGAAGTTGGGTGCAGATGGATGCAGTGACCAATGATGGAAGCTATTTGCGTCTTTTCCACTGGTCTTCCAAGCAGACACTTGGCACGCCCACTGGTCGCTTGCTGCCAGGTGCCAGCACTGCAGGTGCACTACCAGCGCTACGGGCCCATGCTGCGGCGTTCCTTGGTTTCTTTTGCGGTGCTGAAAGCTATACCTATGGAAGACATTCGCCAAAAACACAAAAGGCAGCAGCACATGGGTCCGTCCCACAAATCTACGACCAGGAACATGCTTTTGGCACAAGCCGGCCGTTGACGAGTTCTTGGGTGCGATTTGGCATGCTCTCAAATAAAAAAAGAAGTTGTCGCCCCTGAAGCCCCCTTCACCACAGCAACACGAACATCAGCATCAGCGTCAAAACAAGCAAACCAACTGCCCTTGCTTGCCCCCACCCGATAGCTGAGCGGAGGCTACTTCCTGGACCTGCTGCAGCTGCCGGAGAAGCACCCGGGCTTCCGCCCGCCAGACTTGCTGCTGGCGCTCAAGGCGCTCACGGAGCAGGCCGGGAGTTAGGGTCGGGGTGCCTAAGAGGATGCTGCGAGGAATAGGCTTGGGAAGTGGGAGCCCTTTGGTTTGGGGGTGTCTGTGCTCGAAACTTTGGTTTGGGGGTGTGGGGGTGCTCGAAACGGTTTCGGTGGAAGATAGTCGCTGGGTAGAAGCTTTCTCATTGAGCCTCGCCTTGAAGGCTCGCTGCAGGTGAAGTAGTTCAGAACAGGGGCCTTGTTTTTTCCACCCCCAACTTAGGCATTTGACTCCCCCCGCTACCATGGCCAAGGGGCAACGAACGCTCAAGAACCAGGATCCCATATTGGATACACGTGCGGCACGCCTAGCCCTGTGCGCCATGGCTTAGACTGTTTCCCTTGTCAAGCAGGTTGGTTTTGGATGCGTCGATCTACAGTCATAAAACTTTCCCAGGACCCCCGAACCAAACACACCTCCAAAAACGGACTATTCTAGTCTTTCTCAAGACGGTGTGTTCGGGGAGGTGATGCAGGAATCCTACTCCCAGAAGCGGCTCAAAGCCTGCTGTTTGGTCAAATCGCCAGGTTGAGAAGGCGCTGGCGGATAAGTCCGCCAGTCTGCTGGATTCTCTTCACGCGCCGTGCCGGTAATTGACAGGGTGGTCCTGTTCAGTGGGCCTCCTGGAGAAAAGTTGCCGTTGCAAGCTACCTTATTGGTTGGTCTGGATTGGTTGCCTTGCACGCCCTGAACGCGCAGAAGTCATCTTGTAAAGGGACATCCTGGAAAGCAAGCTTGGTTTGTCACAAGGCGTGGACTTACCCAAGGTGCCCTTAGGGCCCCTCACAAAGGCATGCAATGTTGACACTTTGCTTGCTCGCTCGCTCGTTCGCTCGCTCGCTGGCTCGCTGGCTCGCTGGCTCGCTGGCTCGCTGGCTCGCTGGCTCGCTTGCTTGCTTGCTTGCTTGCTTGCTTGCTTGCTTGCTTGCTTGCTTGCTTGCTTGCTTGCTTGCTTGCTTGCTTCAGGTTTTTGGGCTGTTTGCTGTTTGCTGTGTGTACGTGCGTGTGCGTATTGCATGCGTGCCAGCGCAGTGCTCCGCTGTCTAGAAAGCACTGCCATTTTGGCTCCTTTTGGATGCTTTTCCCCCTAAGATGCGTAGATAAAGCTGGCCTTTTTAAGCACATTGGCGCATTGTTGCGCTTGCTGCCGCTTCCCTGCTCGCGTTTCTATCCGTCCTGGCCCTGCGCTGGCTCCTTGAAATTGTGCGGACGGCGCATGGAGACATGACATGTGTTGCGCATCCCCCACCTGCACACGCAGCACCCCTGGCCACAGCACCACTCTTAGCAGCTAGTTGCCTTAGGCGCACAGCTCGGCTTTGCGGCGCTTTTCCCTCTTTCCCCGGCCCAGGACCTGGCATCCCGGATCTATGGGGGCCTGGCGCAAGCTTGCCGCATGAACTCTGTGACTTGGCACGCAGAGGTGAGGCGGGGCTTCACGGCGGAGCGGCTGCTGCTGATCCCAGATACTTCCCAGGCGGGCTGGGTGGCTGAGGGTGGATACAAGGGGAGGAGCATGCAAAACAAGAAAGAAGCGGCGCTGCTACAGAGAGCCATGCCAAGTTTTTCTCGCATGGCTATTGAGCACATGGGTTGACAGGTCAAGGTTGGCCTGACACTGGTGGTGCTGCACTTGGACAAGCCCTTTCAAGTCAAGTGTGTCAGCTTGTCAGTCATTACTGGTTGCAACTGGGATGCCTTCCCGAAGCCTAGCCATGGCTGAGGGATTCAGGCCCTTTTTCTGGAAAGGGGAGCAAGCCCGAGGCCTTTGACGGGATCTTTGCAAAGAGGATGTTGTTTGCCTTTGGGCAAATTTGGTCGTATATCAGTCACTACCCACGCAGGAGGATGGCCCTGCGGCGGCACCAGAGCGTGAGTTGCAGATCAAACTGTGGTGCTTGTACTGCAGCCACTTGCCGGTTTTGTTTGCTTCTGGCAACAACATCAGCTTGAGAAGCGTGTTAAAATCCATTGGTCCAGGCATTTTTTTGTGACCTGTTTTGGCCCATGTGTTGGCTGTTGGGCGCAGTCTTGCTTTGGAGGCATGCTTTGGTTGGGCCGGCTGGGCTGTTTCTCTTGTCGCGCAGGTGGGCCCACGGCAGAGGCCGAAGCGGCTCTTCACCAAGGACTGGGCAAGGGAGGGCCCATGCAAGTTGTGTGTCCACTTCCATGATTGCCTGTTCGGCTTGTTTTTGCACTACTGTGGATGGACGAAATCCTGCACCACCTGAGAAGACCTGGAATGATGATTCCCCTGTAAATGCCAACGAAGAATGGCTTCCCATGGTGATTCAGGTGGTGCAGGATTGCGTCCATCCACAGTAGCAAGGCAAGGTGGCAGCGGAGCCTGTCAGGCTACCATGCCTGCCAACTGCCAAGGCCACGTCTTTTCCATCGAGGCTCCCCAACTGTGGGGCCAAGCATTCCCCCCTGAAGCCATGAGGAGGCATGGTGGGACCTGGAGCCCGAGCTGCAGACGACCAAGGCCCACGGCCTGAGTTTGCGCCCGCTCTACGTGCCTCGGCCGAGCTTACGAAAGGAAGGGCTCCGACGTTCCGACCTTTGGCTTGAGGTGCGAGGTCAAGCAGCCCAGGTTGTGCAACATAACGCGGTCAACTTCGTAAGAAACGCGTTGCAAAGGCCTAGTTCTTATCCACCTTTTGCAACGCGTCGCATGGAAAACAGAAAGGACAACTCTATCGCGCTGCTTGGTTTGGATCAAGGAGTCTGTGCCGGACGCGGAGTTCTTTTTCCTCCGCGTGGTGGGCCTTCGGAAAGTCTGCTCGCGCGCAGATGTGGCGATTCGTCTCAAAGCAAGCATGGGATCGGAGAAGGCCTTCAGCAACTGGTCGGAGGGAATTGACGTCAACGACTTGGAGGACAGGTTTGGTAAGGGAGCTGGGTGCCTTTTGGCGCTTGATGAAGAAAGCTTTCCGGGCGGTCCAGTTTTCAAGGCATGCCAGGTGGCTTTCGGACCTCTTTGTCGTCAGTATATTTTTGTGTGCGTATAAACATGGATTAGTGCCGTTCTGTGTTCCATTTTGGCCGCTCCCAAAATTATCGTAGTACTACTAAGCCATCCTGCGCCTAGGAGTTGGAGGACATACAAACCAGCAGCTTCTTCCGGCCGCCTGGCTGGCGGGCAGTTGGGGAGGAGGAGGAGCAGGCAGCACAGGCGCATCGCCCTTTCGCCTTTCGCAGCGCGTGCTCAATTCCCCAACGTCGACTTTTTTGTGGCATTGCATTTGTTTCAAGGGCAAATCTGAATGGATTCTTTCACTGGGCGCAAGTTCCACCGTCGAAAACAGTACTGAGCTTGAGCTTTTTGCGCAGGCAGTCACTTGGTGCCGCTTGTCGCTTCATCCATTTGGGTGTGCCTTTGGTTTGTTTCAGCACAAGGGTGAAGGAACACTGTTTCACAATGGGGCTGCCTGGGGTACCTTTCTTGAAGTCCTGGAGTTTGCCCCGCAGAGGCCCCATTCCCCGCATTGTCCCGCGAGGCGCCGGCCCCGCCCCCCGCCTTCCAGCCGCCCCCCGCCACCTCGGCGCGGGTGCCGGCGTGGCGCTCGGCGGCCTCGGCCCAAGACGCCCAAAACCGAGCGGAGCGAGCGCTGGAGGAGGAGCGCCAGCGAAAGGCGCAAGGCGGGGCATGGCCTCCCAAGGCCATGAGAACCCATTGTCATGGCCGGACCTGGCTTGGAGGTGTGAAGCTCGGTGCTTTTCGCGGGCAAGCTAAATGAGTTGATGACTGAACCATAGCTGTCTGCTTGTGAAGAGCCCCCTCCTGGGGGTCTGCTTGTGCGCGGGCTTGCCGGAGGATGCACGACCAATCGCAAGGGCGAGAGGGCAACAGGATGTATACAGCACTAGGACTGGAGCAGGTATGCCATGGCATTTTGCTTGAGTGGTCGCGCTGTGTTTTGGCGTTCCTGTATTTTCCTTGCTCTTCATGGTCCCCCCCCCTTGGACCATGTTGATTCCTTCACATCGACCATTTGGCAGGTATAAGTCCTCTGTGACAGTTGGTGTTGGAGCAAGGCCCTATTGAAGGTCAAAATATTGTGGCAGAGTTGTGGCAGAGTGGCCAGGAGGCCACCAAGTCTTTTGCCGGTCCGTTCGAGAGGCCAGCGGCAGGCCCAGCCCGCACCGGCGCACCCGACGCCCGCTGTGGCAGGGCCTGCAGCACGGCCTGCGGTAGGGCCTGCGGCACGCAGTGCTAGGCATGGGCGCTTCGCGGTCAGGGTTTGTAATACTGTTGTGCTTGTTGAGGGATGCGGGTCTGGTCCGTGCTTGAGCATGCGTGTGAACACTTTTTAGATTCTGCCAAGTTTTGCTTACTCATGGCCCCCTCCCTCCCCCAAAGAACGCACCTCCCGTCATGCGAGCCGGATCTAGCGCAGGGCGTTTAACGCATGAGCGCAGAGGTGATTGCCAGTTGTCCTCTTGTTTTGATTTGTCCGACCCGCTGATGGACAGTAACAAGGCAAGCAGAAGCGTGCTCCGTTCTTCTCTCTCGCTGAAGGATACCAAGGCAGCAAGGACGCCAATGACTGCCCAACTTGCATTGACGACAAACTGTTTTCTTGGTTTCGAAAGGCTAATTACCTGTACGTTTTGGGCCCCTGCACATTCTTCACAAAAATATATGCACAAGACCAAGCGATCACTTTCCCGCGTTTAGGGACAAATCTTGTCTTTCAAGGCCAACCTTTGGTTGCTGACTGTGGGCTTTCAAATGAAGCCCCCCCTCCAGAAAAGGAACACAAAGGAACAAAGGAACACACAGTGTGCAAAGGAAACATGCGCATACGCTGCAAGGAACAAACGCAGCACACCCCGCTGTTCCGCCTGTCTCGCTGTTTTTTTTTGGGGTGGAGGCACCGCTTTGCATGGCGGGAGCCGCGGAGGCCGCGGGCCTGCGGGTCTGGGCTGGCGAGGTGAGACCGATGGATGAAGTGATAGACATTCTGATCATGGCAGGGATTGGCAGGGATTGGCAGGTGATGCAAATGATCAAACCTTTTGCATAGATCAACAGGTTGCTTTGAGTGGGCGAGGAACAAGGCACCCCGTGTAAGGCATGGATACCAGATTCATAAATGCAATTGACCGCATGTAGGTGGGATTGGATCGTTTGCTTCCCCAGGACGTGGCATGATTACTTGAGCGGGTTCATTGATTTGAGCAGACAGTTTCTGACACCATAGCAGCAGATTCGCTGAGGCCTACCCCTTCGCAAAATAGGGGGTCAACGCAGCTTCCAACAAGGGCCGTATGCCCTTTGCAGATTTCTGCTGATAGCCCGCGAGAGTTCCAGTGAGGGGTGAGGCACTGGACGAGGGAATTGCAACTGCTTTCAGAACCTTTCAAAGGATCAGAACTGAACTCTTACCCAGCGGGACGTTTTTTGTTGTTTGCGGATCCCTCTGAACTGGATGTTCAGTGTAGGATAGTTTTTGCTGTTTGCAAGGACCCCAATAAGTCTGCGAAACAGAGTCGCCTCCGTCCCACGAGGGAGCGCCCTTCCCTGCGCCCTTCCCTACTAACAAAAAGGTTGCCGATAGAAGTTCGCCATGGCCCTAAGAAGGCCAAATTTCACTCTAGGGACAGCCCTGTACAAGGACATGTGTTCAACCCTTCAAGCTTGCCTCAGCGGCACTGACTGACCATCCAATTGCAAAATGCCCGGTCAAATCATTCTGAAACGCGTTTGCACAGAAAAGCTGCCAGGCCAGCCTTCTAAGTTGCATTGCTGCTTTGCCATTCCTATCTCATCCCTTGCGCGGAGCCCCAGCACACTCAGGCAAGCGGAGTCCGAGACGCAGACCCGCCCGTCTCTGCCCAACGCGGACCCGCGGCCCGCAGCCCCTCGCCCAGCGGACCCACGGCCAGCGGACCCGCGACCAGAGGAGCGGTCGGACCCACGGCCAGAGCCACGTGAGGCACCAGCCGAGCCACGGCGGAGGCGTGCCACATGGTCGCAGCTGCGCGCCCAGCAGGACGGCATGCCAAGGGGGCACCTTGGAGGGTAATCAGGGCCTTGTGGTGCGAGGAGCATGTCAAAGCATTACTTTGTGTTTTGGTTGGTTCGAGGGCCCAGTCAAGATGTGCCGGTAGAAGCCTGAGCACCATGAGGCCGGGGTCTCACACTTTTGGGCTCCAGGAGGAGCAGAAGCAGGCGAAGACAGAGGAGAGGCCTGCAGCTGAGCCAGAGCCAGCCGCAGCAACGTCAAGCCAGCATCTCGGCTCCAATGTGCATGGCCCGCAACCCGGAAATCATCTCGCCGTTTCCCTGACCTTTGGCGGTTTCGCGAGGGGTCTTGGGAGCTTCCATGTCAGTTTGAGGGGAGGGCAGCGCCAGTTTGCAAGACGGAGAGCGTGACAGTAGGCCCTTCCGGCGCATGGCTCACATGTTTCACAGTGAAGTCGTGCGTGTTGAGCAAGGCCAGCAGGTTGTTGCGCCAGAGGCTGGACAATGTTCGAATGTGAGCAGCTGCATGGCTCCCTCGAATATTCCTTCTGCGGTGCAGAAGCTGCCCAGGGCTGGACGCTGGAATCTGCCAGAAGGGCTATGTACGATTGGTGATTCCCTTTGCCCTCCATTTCTTCGAATCCAATCTCACATATTTCAATCTTTGCTGAAGATGCAATCTCTAGCGCGGGAATGGTTTTGTGCAGCTGTGGCTGTGCCGTACCACCAGCGCCGCCCTTTGTCGTACGCCATCGTCCGCTCCGTCCGAGGAAGCCGCGTAGCACCTGCATATCTGCGTGGTCCCCCCGCCGCCTGGCCAGAGCGGGCGGACGAGGGGTGGATACTGCGTTGCCGTGGGACCTGTCTGCGGGTGCCGGGTTGAGACAGTGTTGCTCAGAGGACTTTCTGGTGGGTTCCATGTGGGTGGGAGGGATGCCATTTCTTCAAGCTAGCCCCTGGAGAATGATGAATGATCAAATAGGTGTTTCCTAGAACAAGGGTCCAGGAAGCACTCAGAAATGCACAAAGGGGGCCATGCCAAAACGGTTCGTATTTCCTTGCGGCTGGCTCCGCCCCAGCCACATGACTCCTCGACCTTACCTCAGAGCCGCCCCGGCCCCCGGAGCCTATCTGCTTTCAGCTGTTGGGGAAGAATGATCGTACAGCTTTGCTTATGAGTCCTTATGAGGATTTTGTACTTCGGGCGGGCTCGGGCCGCCGGAACTGCGCTCAGGATCGCCAGCTGCCAAGCTGGAGGCCAGGGATAGTGACGGAGACCACTGCTTGAGCAAGGCACCGGAGAGGTGGCAATCTGTTGGGCGAAGAACTGAGCGTCCTCTCACTTCTTTTGGATGGCCTTGTTGTGGGAGAGTTTGGCTTGGGAATATGCATTCTGCTTTGCAGGTCAACGGCAGCGAGACGACCACTGGACCCTCGTCGGAGGGCCAGGCTGACGCGGCTGACGCGGCTGACGGCTCGGTCCGAGGCCGCTGGACCAGAAGCCACGGGGGAGGCTCAAACTCTCGCATCTCCAGCTGGACTTCATACGTTTCAGGAAAGTGGTTTGCATAGCAAACAGTTTGGATATGTTTTGGGGCAGCTCATGGCCTGAGTTGTCCACCTGAAAGTGTTGTTTAGAAGGCTTTCAGTGGTGCTTGTCATGCGTGTCCATTGTGAGTTGCAACGGCTCTACTGAATCACGCACGGCACGTTTGGCCTTTGCCTGCATTCTTCCCATGCTGGGAATGAAGCTGGTCTTTGAAGTCTCGCTGGATTGAAGGTGGGGAAGGCTTTGGCGCTTTAAACCGTGTCTCAGAAGACACTCAGGAACTGTCGGTTTCCGACTCGCCAAGCATTGCATTCAGCGCACCTAGCAGCAACCCGAAATGTTTGATGCACTCACTCAAGCAGTGCAGAAGTTACTCATTTTGATGAGTGGCAGTCCTGACAGCTTAGCGCCTCTGTACTTGATGCGTGCGTTTTCTCTTTGCCAGCTATTGCAGCTGGTGTTGTCCGCAAAAGGTAGTTTACTTTGCGCATGATTGGTAATGGGCCCTTTGTGATGATTCGCTCTCAGCAATGGTTGTGTTGGAAGAGAAAAGTGTGGGAACAAGTGGCTATGAATCTTGTTGGGGAATACCCTTCCAAATGGTTGGTGGACATGCACCTCAATACAAATGATCTCTGTCAAAGGGTCCCCAATGTAAATCCATGCGCATTGTGAGGGTACCCATTTTCGGATTACGACCGGTGAAGCCTATCTCAAGGTCCCTTTTCTGGAGGATCTTTTTCCGCGCGAATTTCGAATTTGCGCATGCCCGATGGAGGCTCGGAAACGACCGATGCGCCCCCGGAAAGCGCGGAGCTCGTGCGGCGGCTGGCGGAGCTGCGATGCAGGGCGCAGCAAAGGCGCGGTTGGAGCGCTGCTCCGGGAGCGAAGTGCAACACATGGCCGAGTCCACTTGACACCCAGTTGGAATACCTGGATTAGTGGGCTTACAGGGCTTTGACGCGATCAACCGCGGTTTAGACACATGTCCGAGCTAATGGGCCCACTCTTTCTGAGCTGTTGGCTCTGAAGTAGTCTCAGAGTGGCTTGCCCCCCCAGTGGGAACCAGGATGAATCAAGCCCCAATCAACAGCTGTGTTCCATTTCAGGGGCTTTCTTAGCACCCCAGGATCACTCTTTCAGCATTGGCTTCAAACGTTTGTTTCCCAAGTCTCCGGAAAGTCCCGGAGGCGCAGCGAGGTGGAGGATCTGCGGCAAGAGTGCCGCACCGTGGAGGAGAAAACCCTCGGGTGTGGGGGAGTCCGGGTTCGGGGTGGGGCCGGTTTTTTAGTTGCTCGGTTCTTGCAAACCAAAAGGCGGTTTTCCTGTCGGGAAGCAGGAGTCAGCCTAAGAGAAATCACAAGCTTTGGAGGTCTTCTTGGTGGGTTTGCCCCCTTTTTGGAGGGACCCTGGCGTCTCTTGCGCTGCTTTAAATTGGGTTCCGCAGGGTTCAGATTTTGTAATCCCAATGCAGGTTGAGCAAGACACGAGGACAGCCATGCAGCTCTGCGAGTTGAATTTCGAGGCATCCTTGTTCCAGCTTGCAAACCTGGTAGGCAAGTCCTTTGTTTCAGCATGGTGAATCCTGCAGGACACTACGCAGAGATACTTGCGCATTCTGAAGGCAGCGGCGCAAGATGCAAATGGTGTTGTTGACGTTGACGTTGACCTTGTCGTTGTCGTGGTCGTGGTCGTCGTGGTCGCTGTCGTTGTTGTTGTCGTTGTCGTTATCGTGGTTGTTTTCGATGTCGTTTGTTGTTTGTTGTTTGTTGTTTGTTGTTGGTCGTTGATTGTTGGTTTTGTTGGTTGGTTGGTTTTGTTGGTTGATTGGTTGCTTGCTTGCTTGCTTGCTTGGTTGCTTGGTTGCTTGGTTGCTTGGTTGCTTGGTTGCTTGGTTGCTTGGTTTCTTGGTTTCTTGGCTGCTTGGCCTTGGCTGCTTGGCTCCTTTTCCGGGTTGCTTGGTTGCTTGGTTGCGTGGTCGGTTGGTTGTGGGTGGTTGGTTGGTGGTTGGTTGGTTGGCTGGCTGGCTGGTTGATTGGTTGGCCGGGGCTGGTTGTTGTTGTTGGTCGTTGTTGTCGTCGTTGTTGGTTGTGGTGGTGGCGGCGGTGGTGGCAGTGGTGTTGGCGGTGAAGGTTTTGATTTTGGTGTGGTGGTTTTGGTTTGGGTTTTGGTGGTGGTGTTGGGCGTAACAGGCAACAGAGAGTGGGATTGCAAGCCGGTTGCTTCATGATCGATATTGATGTTGTCCTTTGACATGATGTCAATTACTCTACCTTGAGACCTTGAGGTGAGCAGTCTCCAAGTCTTTCTTATCTTGGACTGAGGCGCCACAGTGGCATGAATGTCACGTCTGGCATGTCCAGCGTGCTGCTAATGCACCCCCTTTTCTTGGCGATGGGTGGTAGAGCGCGCATTAAAGGCCCAGTCAGCTCATCGGGCCCCACGACAGGAGTTCTACGACAACATGTGAAGCAGGACAGGATGGACAGGTGGGTTTGCATACCCCTTTTGGAAGCTTTACCAGCGGGCATGGAGCGATAGTAGGCCAGGTAGACATGGGCTGAGCCACGAGCTTCCATCTTGTGTGGTTTCTCGGAAATCCACGGGCTCGGCGGCCATTTACGAAACTCACAGGGACCCCGGGGTGCTGGGCGGGCTGAGTTCCATGCAGAATAGTCTTTGAAGCACTGGATGCAACTTCCGGGGTTCCCTGTACCTGTTGAGTTGGCAAGCCGCAAATTGCTGCTGGGCAGTTTTTCTTTAAGTCAAGGCCCAAAAAAATCAAACTTGTCCCGTACTCCCTGAGTTCATGGGCTTCAAAGTTTTGTGGAAGATAATTTGAGTGATAAACTCACATTTGGACTTTGTTTGGTCAATTCGTTCACTTTCGGAGTTTCTGGCCAGTCAACTCAACAGCTTAGAGTTCTTCAGCTCTGGCTGCAGCTGGCGTGCTGTTGCTCAGACGGCACAAGTCACGCACCGGCGTAGCAACGGCTTGTGCTGGTTGCCTTCTGACGTGAAGCAGCTGGGCGCTGAATTGTGCATAATGTTTGATTGCCCCCAAAAGGAAACCGACACTAGAATGATGTTTTCTCTGTGCCGATCTATTGAGTACCCAGGGCCTAAGCCAGATTTGACATATTCCTTTGTTTTTGTTCAGTCCAGGACACCAGGCGCAGAAAAAGGCCGTAGCTTATGCGCGCTGGAGGAAAAAGCAAGCGCCTAGAAGTTGGCCTCGCATGTGGAGTTTGTGATACGGAGCCTGGCAACAGCACCTGCCTGTGGGCCGAGGGCGGGGTGGGTTGTTTCATGGGCCGGTGGGCTGCCTCGCCATTTCCTGGAATTTCTGGAATTAGAGGAAGTCCAGTAGATGGGCAGATCGGTATGCTTATGGCCGCATTTTGCCGTATTTTAGTTTTGCGGCGGTCATGTTCACTCAGCTCGGCTTGCTGCAATTGGTTTGGCTTCCTTTGGGTACAGCTTGACTGTCTGCAGCGCATCCCATTCGAAGCCTCCGTAGTCTAATTGTTTCCCGTTCGTTTCGACGCGGGTTCCAAACCTGCTGCACGCCTGCACGCCAGGTCAACGAGGCAGCAGATGCGATGAACAAGGAGGTACGAGAGAGCGGCCGGAGCCCTTGCAGCTTTTATGCTTTTGAGGTCAGACTGTCGCCGCCAACCTTGGCATGGCCAGAGCGGGCCAAGTCGGACACGGCCTTTGGAACCGAACTAATCGTTTCCTTTTGCTCAAGGACATGGTTTCCGTCAAACCCACTTCAACTTCCGAAGTACTCGGAAGGCTCGATGAAGCTCCAGCCCCGAACCCTGACAGGTCAGCCGTCTTATTTCGTTATTTTGTGCTACCGCTAAAGCGCAATGGGCCAGAGAGAGAGAGAGAGAGAGAGAGAGAGGGAGGGGGTTCTCAGAGGTGCCCAGTCACCGCCTGGTTAGAGATGTTCGACAGGTTTGGGCAAGTTCATGGTGGGGACCAGGCCACTTCACTTTCTGCTTTGCGTTTGCCCAGGTGTGAGTCTGATGAATCTCACGGCTGCCGGCCTTTGTTTCGTTGCGACGATGTTCTGCCATATTCTGCTCATATTCTCGCGAGCTTTCTGAGAATACGCAGTCCCCCCAGGATGTGCATTGAGTTCTTTCAAGATGCATTGGTCACCTTTTCGCACTGAACCAACCTTTCATATGCACACATGTAACTTACATCATGTAACTGTTTGCATGCTTCTCTAATTCATCTCTTGGACTGTTCAACCTTCCCACCTTCTAGGGCCGGACGACTCTGGTCACATGGAGCTGTCTCAAGAAAGGGGCCCAAATGGATGGTGGTTGTTCTTTGTTCTTCAACAGCAACCCCAACAAGGGCACCTTCTTCACAAGACACCCACATGGCCGTGGCCATGGCATTGCTGCTGGCGTGCGCGTCCGCCTCGAAGCTGCAGACGGCGGTGCGCGAAGGCATGCGGGTTTGAAGGGCGGAAGGGCCCTTGGAATGGCGCGGGCCCCGGCTTGAGGGGCTTCCAATTCGGGTCCCCTTCAGAACTTCACCCGACTCGCAGCGGTGCCAGGCGACGCTTCGGGCGTGCGGACATTGTTGGCTGCAGCGGGCGGGCTGGAGGCGGACGAGGCCTACTCCTACGAGGAGGCGGACGGCTGGGGCCGCAGCCCCCTGCATGAGGCGGTGGAGTTTGGCCACGCCGAGGTGGTTGAGGCGTGGGTGGGCACTCATATCAAGGCAGAGTGAAATCCAGGTTGTCTCTTTTAGAGATCAACCCTGGGTTTCAGTCTACCTTGAAGGGTGGGATGCAAAGGGAGAGCCAAAGAAAGCCTGCCTCCTCCCCCCAACCACCAAGGAGGCATTTCACGTTTACTTGCGGCTGACACGCCCTCATTTTAACTCTTTTTCGGGGTACTGATTTGGGAGCATTGAAAGCCCTCGTGCGAACAGGGGCGAGCGAACGGCAGCTGTTGGCTGTTTGGCTGATTGGCCCAATGGTCTTGTTGCTCTTTTGCTAGCAAGCAGCAAGGTAGTCCAACTTTCATCAACTTTCCCTCAGTGTTCAATCATCTAATTAGGCTCCAGGGCCGCATCACCCACCCACCTCTGCTGGAAGCTGTGCTCAGCTCTGTTAAACATGCTGGTTCTCAGTAACGAGTGAGGGAAGGATCCCTAGAATTGCTTTGTAGTTTGACTTGAGGGTGTTAGGTTCACTCCCAAAACCCTCGCCAGAGCAGCGCAGGAGATCCTGGCGGCCAAGCCGGGGTTGGTGTCTGCACCCGATGAGCTGGGCTGGACGGCGCTGCACTGGGCGGCGCTGAATGGCGCGGAGCCAATCGCGCGGCGCCTGCTGGCCCTCAAGGCCCAACCCGACGCGCAGGCGGGCAGCGAAGTACCCGGAACGGGGTCGGGGGCCGGGATTGAGCCATGACGTGGGACTCGTTCTATTGATCTCTCTGATTATGCTGTAGAGCTCTGGCAACCCTCTTTTGTATGGCTAGCTGCAGGCTGCTACGAAAGAAACTTGCCTTGAGCCCAAATGGAAACCTGTGATTGCACGAATGTCAATTATCTGGAAAACACAGAACCCCCCCCCCCCCCACCCCCCTCCCTCCCCGCCCACTTGCACGGGTCTGGGCCGAACTTGCCAGGAGAACGAGTTCGGGTGCCAGCCGTTGCAATGGGCGGCGCGCCGGGGCCACCTGCAGCTCATCACCCTGCTGCTCAGCCACGGGGCCTCTGTGGCCCGGACTCTTGACGGGGGGTTCCCAAAAACTTTGGACCGCCGGCTTTTCCCTGCGGGTTCCCACCGCTCGCAAGGAGCCTCCACGTAGGTGCCCCAGATTAGAGAATCAAGTCGTATCTCACTTTGCCCAACTTCGCCCGTTCATCCCATTGCTCACTGCAACCCAGTCTGGCACCTCCACCAAGCAGGCTTACAAGCTTGCGTAAATGAATGAAGAAGCATATTGACAAACGAATAAGCCAATCCAACCAACACCTCTTTGAGGTGTTTCTATCATTGTTCCGGCAGCCAACATTTCCTTTTGCCCAACCAGTCAGACACAGCCAGACAAGCTTGCGTGGGAGGGGGGAGGGGGGTCCTGCGACGAAGGAATAGCCTTTGCGCGGCCATGGGGTCGCCTGTGTGCTCGGTTTAGTGGGCCGAGGGTGCACTCGCATTGTGGCCCATGAACTGTGTCAGGGACACGGCACCACGGCATGACAAGGCCTGAAGTTCCGGAACCCCTCGCATTAGGCGGCATTCTTAGCGCTTCCCGCAAGCCAGCCCGGGTCAAAACAAGCGAGGCGGGGCACCTGGACAAGGAGAACCGCACGGCGGCCGCCTGGGCACGGCTCACAGGGCACGAGATGGCGGCCAGGCTGCTGGAGGGCCAAACCGAGACCCAGGCAAGGGTTTGGCGTTCCCCAGCCACCAGCTAGGAACCAAACTCAGGCACTGAACAATGACTACGTATAACTTACGGAAACGGCAAGCCCTGAACAATTGGGAAAATGGTGGGTTGTTGACATGAAATACCCAGAGTGATGTCCACCAAGGCACCTCAATTGATGACAGTTCGTTCCCGGATGGTTGGGCCCGCAGAGTTCAAAAACAACCGGAGACGGACGTTGGGGCCCTTCCAACGCCCAATAATAATAATAATAATAATTTTCTTTTGGTTTCTGTCGCATGTGCTACTCCAGGAGGGGCGGCCAGAGGTCACCGCCCGCGCCGACGGCATGTCGCCCCTTCACCTGGCCGTGGCCAAAGGCGACGCCGCGGAGGTGCGGCGGCTCCTGGAGCCTTCTGGTGCGGCTCGGGAGATGCTCGCGTGCTCTGGCGTGATTGGTTTCAGGGCTTTAGCATTTGAAAGCAGAGAGAGGTCTGACCCAACGCTCCATGCGGAGCAGCTCTGAAGGTTCTTTCGGTTCCACACAGCGCTTGTTTGACAGGGTCTGGAGGGTTCCGAAGGGTTCTGGAAGCTCTGGGCGGTCCGCAGGGCGCTTGCTGGATTGGCTTCCTTGTGGTATGGAGCACTTAGGGTGCCCCACAATTCTGAGCGGTTCACAGCCGCTGCGGGCTATAGGGTTCCCGGTTCCCGAAGGGTTTCTGCTGTTGGGGATATTAACTGTTGTTTTTCCAAAGATGTCACCTCCAACGGGTTGGGTCCGTTTCCAAGGTCGTCGTGTGTTGTTGAAAGGGACGATTTTTGGGGAAGAGGGGGGAAGGTAGGGAGTCATCTCGACCTTCCCCTGCGCTGTTTCTCAAAGAAAGGCTGCATACACCACTGCGCTAGTGCCTTCATCAGCCGCGTTTTCTTGATGTTCTGTTCATCGGGAAAACCGCGGGGTGGCCTATCATGGGATTCTTGGGAGCTGACCTATCCATGCTTGCGCTGCTGGGTTTGAGCTGGTTTCCGGGGACGTCACATTGGGGATGCTGTTGGCAGAGCGCATGGCTGGTTCAATTCAGGCAGAGTTTGCGACAGTTTGCCGTCCCTTTCCCTTTGCTTAGCGGGGCTGGAAAGCCGCATGAAAAGTGGGCCTGGGGGCTGTCGGGCAGGAAAGCAGACGCCTGGGTCAGAACCCCCTTAATCGCCGCCATCCAGCCGGGGGCTGCCAGTGAGGAGCCGGGGGAAGACCATGAACGGGGGTGGGCTCCCATTCTCCTAGGTTTTTCTTAGTTGGGCGTTGATGGATGTTCGGGCATTCTGCGATACAATGGGTATCACAAGAGAATCTCTGATCGTCTTGAGCATCCCCAGTTAAACTGGGTGCCAAGCAGCCCAACAGAAAGCTTGAAGGAAACCAAGAGGGCCTCCATACTATTCTTGGTGGTTCCCACCATCCCTGTAGGTTTTTAGCCCTTCAGACTTGGTGCAGTGGGGGTTTCCATTTAACCCACAAGTTCAACTTTTAGCACAGGATCTGAGGACAGCCCAGTGTTTTCTTATTTTCACCCTGCTGGAGAGTAAGGGTAATACTATTAATACCCCGAAAGGCGAAAAAATCGGAAACCAGGAGCTGTCGCTGCAGCTGCTCAGCTTCCTGGCGGCCGACGCTTCGGGCGAGGCCGACTCGGCGGCCTTGGCGCCGGACAGGGACGGCCGGGACCCGCTGCACTGGGCGGTGCTGGCCGGGCACGTGGAGCTGGTGAGGCGGCACGCGTGAGCCAAAAAGGCGAAGCAAGCAAAACACGTGCGTCTCAGACCCCCCCAAAATGGATCAAACTTGTTGATTCCTGCTTCGTTTCTCCTTGAACCAAGGTGACAGAATCTGTGCAGGGCCCACATGGAGCATCCATTTGGACATATGTGGACAATGTAGCTTCCTGAGCTTTTTTACTCCCTCCCCCCTACCTCTGGCCTTCGTTTGCCCCACCCCTGGCTGTGCCATTTCGAAGGCTTCGTTTCGGAGACCAATCTCCCGCTCCGCCCCTGGGAGGCGCCTGACAGCACTGGCTCCGAGGCCGCAAAGGGACCGCTGGGGCCGCACCTTGCTGCACCATGCGGCAGCCAATGGCCACGAGGCTCTGGTGGAGCTGCTGGTGGCGCCCGGGCCATGTGATTGGCCGGAGGCTGTTGGGGCGTTTTGGAGGCGTTTGGAGGCGTTTGGGTGTAGCTTTGAGGGTTTTTGGAGTTGATTTGGTTGTTGTGGGGAGGCGATTTGATTGCGAGGCAGGGCTTGACAAGTAGCCACAATTCCACCCAGCCCATTTTGAAATGCTGGGCTTCACGCTCGGGCAAGGTGAATATAAGCATGATGGTGTTGCAGCGGTTGCTTTTTCCTTGTGTGTTGGGCGGCAGTGAAGCGTTTTTTTGACCGAGCCCACAATGATCCTAGCTCGCAATCCAATTGTCTCGGAATCGGTTGGTATTGGTTGTTTGCGAGCTACGCGATAGTCCCGGATGGTTTAAATCTCCTGATCGTCCTGTATTTTGCCGTAGCTTGGGTTGATGCACCTGCAATATCCTTTGAAACCAGCAAACTGGCACTACCAGCGACCGGCAACAGCAACCGGCACAAGCAGCAACCGGCGCAACCAGCAACTGAGGAAAGGTGCCTTCGGGTTCCACGTTGTGTGCGAAGCGTGTTTCCGTACGGATGTCCAAGGAGCAGGGTGCGGAGGTCGATGCTGTGGACGACTCGCAGCAGACCCCGCTACACTTGGCCTGCGGGATTTCAGGAGCGGTTGCCTCTAAATGCGTTTGCCTTGTGCTCCCTGCAAATTTTGCATGGAACGCTCCCTGCAAATTTTGCATGGAACCCAAAAGGGGGCTCCCCAGAGCAGAGCTTCCTCCGAGCATTCGAGCTCCAAAACTAGCCGTTTTGAGAGGAAGCTCCTTGTGGAGCCTCCTTTTGGGTTCCAGGTTGAGTTCATTGCGACTTTCACTCTGGTGTTTGGGCCTTTGGCTATTTGATCATGTACGGTTGCGCTGTTGTGGGAATGATGTTGGAATTCAGAGAGGACATGTTATTCAAGACGTCAACCCGGCCTTGTGTTGGTTCCTGGACTGCATGCATGGGGCGTAGGCCATGAGGAGCGACATGAGCCGTCCATCCTTTGGTTTAGCCTGCCCCGCACTTGAACTATCATTCATTGTTACAAAGACAGCGCATACAATTCCAAGGCAGGAAGCCATTGTGCTTCAAGATAAACCAGTTTCTTTCCTTTTGATTTCCTTTTCAATCAGCCCCGCAAAAAGGGCACTCAAATCATCGACTTCGTCGCCCTCCCCGTGCCATGCAAAAGAAGGCAGAAGGCAGTTGCAAAATAGATTTGAAGTGACCCCGGATCAAGGCCCAGGTGAGATTAAGATTCGTAAGGGACAATCCCAAACCCTGAAAAAACGGTGCGGCTGTTTGTTTGTTTTATTTACATGCTTTTGGGTAGACACCTTTTCGTTTTCCAATTCCCATGTCAATCTGGGAAGAGCTGCTGGTCACCTGGCCATGGTGAAAGCCACTCCGAGCCCATCCGACCCCCCAGACCGGTGCAGGCAGCGCCGGGGCGGCGCAGCGTTTGTTGAGCGCTGGCGCTTCGACGGAGGCCCAGGACCGGCTGCAGCGGCGGCCCGTGCACTACGCGTCCCTGGCGGGGCAGACCGAACCCACGGCAGCACTCGATCGGCTTTTGTTTGTTGCGGCCGGGGGGGGGGGGGTTGGCAATTTGGGCTTGGGATGGCTTGAGGTTTGGGCGATTTCCGACTTTACTCCTTGTTTCGCGGGCGCCAAACATTGTCCGATTTTTGCGGGGGGGGGGGGGGGGGACGCATGTTTCTTTTGGGGGGAGGAGCCCTGTTTTGGGTTGGCTTCCGGCGCGAGACCTTGGTGCATCTCAAGCGGGTTCCCGCATTCACCAAGGGATGATGTAGCATGGAACTCATTTGTCAGAACCCATGAAGCACCAAGCAAATGATGGAAGGGAGCCAAAATAGAGCCCCACTCCAACTGCGTTGATTGGACTTGAATCGTTTCGCGTAGCGACAGACTCAGGCTTTAATTCCCCTGTTCCCTACGCGAAAGGAAGCGACTCGCCGTTTTGCAGACAGGGGGTATAGGGTTCTATGTGATTCCATTCGGCACTCTTCGGGTCAGCAAAATCTCGCATTCGAACAGGTCCCCAGTTCGAACACATGCCCAATACACCTGTTGGTGAGGGGTTGCTTGCTAGGTGCCTTGGTTTGAGTCTGGGCGGCTATTGTTTGGAGCCATCAGTTTTCATGCCCGTCTTGTGGCCTGCCTTGCAGGTGACAGGGTCGATGTACAGTTCGGACTTTGTTTTGCAGTCCAGGTGATGTGCCTGCCTGCTTGACAAGCCTAGAATCCATCCCAGAGAAATGGATGGTGCGGGGGTTTGGGGTGGCGCCCCTTTTCCCTTTGTGGTGGGTTCCAAATCCACCAAAGTTTGGTCAACCCTGGGGTCCCTTCCAGCTGGGCTCCAGAGACTCGTCGCGAGGAAGTGCTGGGCGTGCTCATGCAAGCCGGGGCCAGCGCTGCGGCCATCGACATGGATGGCTTTACCCCGCTCAACTTCGCCATCGCCGTGGCATAGTTGGGCGCTAAATCCCAAAGTTTCCCCCAGACAAAGGAACAAACCAAGGGGAAACTTCATTGGGGGGTCATTGCCAATAAAAGGAAACCAAATCTGCGTTCGGCTTTTGAATCTTTTGAGCAGTTGGAAGCCAAACAAGTCAAAGGAAGCCAAAAGTGGATGGACATCTTCTTGCTTCCGTTTCCCAGGCCCTCTGTTTAGCGCCCAGATAGGGTCCACTTCCAGAGCGGCAGAGTCTTCGCCCCGCAGAGCAGAGCGAAGAAGCGACAGCGGGGCGGTGCTTCGTTGCGTTGGTCGGGTGGGAATGTGCCAGAAGTCATTTGCCAGATTTGACCGGTTTGCCCTTTGGCCCTTTGAAGTTGCCTTCATTTTCTCTCAGTATTTTCTCCGGTTGGCCTAAGTGTGGCCATTGGGCAACTTCTTTCTAGTTGTTGTAGTTTTTCTTTGTTGCATTTCGCGGCGGGGCGTCCCTGGCTTCGGTTCGCATGTCACATGCGTCGTTTATGTCTTTGACTGACCGCGGTTCATTTTGCAAGCTGAGCGAAGTCAAGATCCAGGCACCTCGTGTGCCTGTGCTGTCAAACGTGTTTGGTGTGTGTGTGTGTGTGTGTGTTGTGGGTGGGGTGTGCGTGCGCGCGCCCTGGGGTGAGCTTAGGTGCATATTTGCACTTGTTGGATGGCATATTGCTAGGATCATGAGCAGAGGTGTGCCCGGATTGCAAGGGCCGCACTGCTGAGATGATGCCAATTTCCTTTGTCGAGCGCGAGGCATGCGCAGCCGAGTGATGCTTTCATGACTTTCTTTCCTGGCGCTCATGGGCTACTGGGCTCGGAGGTGGAGGCAAAAGACCATGTCCAACGTCCTGACAGACCCTGAGTGGGCCACAGTCCAACGCAACGTCCCCTCAGGAATTTGCATCCTGGCACAAATGGTAGTGACTCCAGGAGTTAAGGTGCCTGCAGGCCCATGATCAGTATTGCCTTCTTTTGCGACTTGCGATTCAGCATTCTGATTGGTGAAGTAAAAGGCACGTTGCCCAGATCCTTTGGCGCACAATGGCCCGCTGCCTTGGTTTTCTCGCGCTTTGGTGCGTGGCGGCAGGTGGGGAGATGGGTAAGGCCACACCTTTCAGCCACCCTTTTGAACAATTTGAAAACGTCCGACTCTCCATCAGGGTGGCTGCATAAATTGTTTGAGCTGTTTGGGCGCTTTGCGAGCCTTCAGCCACTTAGAGTTGGCAGGGCGGGTTGGAGCAATTGTCAGTGAGGTCAGAATCCTTGAGGCACCCGGCCTTGTGTTGCTAAGCCTGGCTTTGGATCCTGAATCATGCCCTCGAACGCTTTTGGAAGCATTCGCTGGCCAACCAGCAAGCCCCACCCCTAAGACCAGGTCTACACACCTGTACTGGAGGCAGCCACCACATCCACCAGCCCGCCTGAAAGTAACCTGGCACCCCTTGCTTCCGCATAAGCGGCGAGATTTTCCCGCTCCCGGACCCTTGGTTTTGGTTTTTGCGGGGGGTTCGGCTGGTGCAGATGGCCGTGTTGGCCTTTGCGTCGAGCCAGGCCTTTGCGATGAGCCGCTGAGCGTTCGTCAGCTCCGACCCCACGGGGGCTTTGCACCTCGGCGGCGCCTTCGGGCGGAAGGGGCGCAGGGCAGCTCGAGGCTTGGGCGTTGCGAGCACCACAGCCCGAAAGATGCCGCATGCGTTTTGAAACAAATGGGATTCATCGTTTCAGGTATCTTTTTAGGCTTGGGTTGAAAGATCTTTGAATCTTCTTGACTCTGTGTTGGTGGCGCCGGCCGCGGCCGTGGGAAGATCTGGGGTCCTTTCATCCGAGCGCAGGTGGCACAACGGCACATTAGGGCCGTCAGGAGGAAGGGAAAGAGCTGGCTACATGTCGCCCACAGCAAGCGCCACAGCAAGCGCAACAGCAAGCTACGCAATTGCATCACGCCATTCGTGGCCATTTTGATTCTCAAGTGTCCTAAAGCTGGGCTTGTTGCGCCTTTGGGGCGCAACATAATTGGGTTGATTGCAGTCAGAGGCTCTGTCGTGTGCTTGGGGCGTCTACAGGCCACTTTCCCACAGTGAGCTGCCCATTAAAGCTCGAATCAGAACATGTTTCAACATGGCAGTTGTAGCAACGGGCATCAACAAATTAGGTGTTTCCCGAGATTGGGGGTGTGTGCAAATAAAAGGCAGCCACCAGGAAATTGCCACGTTTAGAGGTCCGCTCCTTTTTTCGGTCTCTCCATCGTGGTACGGCCCATTCTTGGGGCGTCAAGCCGGCAACAATTGAACAACAACCGCTTTATAGAGTTGAGGTGGTCCCTACGTGAAGTGTAAAGCACCATCCAACAAATGGAACCTCCCCTTTTGGATTGAGTTCGGAGAGAAAGTAACTAAACGGAAAGCTTTGAGTTTTGGGGCAATCACTGCCAAGGACAAGGGGCCCACAAAACAGAGTCGGCTGTGATAGGGTTTTCTTTCGTTTCCCTTGGCAACCAGCCTGAAGCGGGCTTCCCATTTTTGGACACCCCCGACCCAAAGGGATCTGTGGCATCAGCTTTCAGGCAGTGTCGTCGCTGCGGCCGGTGCGCTTCACCTTTGCTCCGGACTTTGGGAGCCGGTAGGGGCCCAAGGGGCCCGAACAGGAATCTGGGATCTTTGGATGCTGTTCCGTTTTTGTTGCATTTCAGGCTCGGCGACCTGCACGTGGAAAGGCCTCAGTTTATATATGAGCCAATTCAAAGAGCAGCCTCTTCTTTTGGGGAGCTGGGTGCGGCAATGTTGAGTCAGTAATTCTCGGGTTTGCTTCCGCTGTGCTGTGCGCCAGCTTGGCAAGGCCTTCAATGTGTTTGAGGGGAACCTTGCGTCTTGAGCAAGGCCTTTAATTATGGGCGAGATCCAGGGAAGATTCATTGCAACCACATGAGGCATTACTCCGCCTGAGCGTTCCCGATTTCAGCAACGCCCTTCTGAGGTTTCAACATAGTCCGTTTTGTTTCATCTTGTGCCTGGTGTTCAAAGTTGGGATCTGCTTGGACGCTTACAGGTCCTCTGCGTCTTGCGCAGGCAGGGCGTGGTGATGAAGGGCTTCCGGCTGCGGGTGGGTGCCAAAGCCGTGGAGCTGACCTCTGGGCCGGGGGCCCTTTGCTGGGACCGCCGTTGGGCAGAGCTGGCTGACCAGCCGGGTTGTCTGGACGACTTTTTGGGAAGGCATTAGGGCAATGTTGGTGCAAGGGTTTAGATGCTTCTTGGTCCTCGATGTTTTCTTGCTCTGAAGTGAGCTGGTGAAAGCCAAGAAAGATCGAGTCTGGGAGGGCCCCGTGCAGTCCCTTAGATCGAGGGTCTGGACCCCCATCCCCGAGGCTTCTCCAGGGGACCATGCCTTCTCAATGCTTGGAACCGCTCTAAAGGGCGCTACACCCAGACATGAATTTACTTGATGATTGCTTTCCGAGCTGTCCCCCCCTCACGCGAAGGTTCAACGCACTGAGTACTCTTTCTCTTTAGGCGCTGTTTCACAAGCAATCTGGGCCCCTGGGACTGGACATGGAACCCTGTTGTTTTCCCTGTGGTCAAAAACCAGCTAGGATCCCCAAGAAATCAAACAGGGGATCCGATCAGGGCGACACAGAACCGGCTGGGGGGAACCGCCCGAAAAATAAAAGAAGAAACACAACTGAGAAGGCACGATACCCCGGGGAAAAGCCGATGTGCGTTTTTACTGCTACCTCATTTTTGGCCACAGGCTTTTCTCAAGCGGACAGTGCCTTCTCAACTTTTTATTTTTTTAGAAACATAAAAATAAAAATGAGCGGGCACACAGAGGTTGGGGGAGCACGCAAACCCGGAGAAGGCCCGCAAAACCGGAGAAGGCCCGCAAAATCCGGAGAAGGCCCGGAAAAAATATGAGTCTGTTTTGTTTGGCGATGTGTGACGTGCAAATCCGCATCCATGGCTGCTGGTGATGCCTGTGCTGCTGCTGATGCTGGTGATGCCTTTGATGCTGGTGATGCCTCTGAACTGGTGATGCCTGAAACTATGTAGCCAGAGCCAAGGCTGACAAACCAACATGCCAGCCCTTGAGAAGGCACGCTTATCTGGGGGAACCCGCAAAATCCAGAGGACGCCTGTGCAGAGTTCCGATTAGAACACTACTCCAGCATCAAGCAAAATCCAGGCTTCCCATATGCTTCAATCTCCTCCCTCCACCAAATGCTTGCATTTTTGCTAAGGTGGATTTTTTTGGTCAGGTGGACAAGCCCGCCGGACGTCGTTCGGTTCTTGGGGCCGAGGCTGCCGGCCGCCGAGCTGTCACTGCAAGCAGGGAGGTACCGCTGGTCCGTGCAGTGGTGGACGCCAGAGGACGAGGCGGCTGGTACCAGCCGCGTCATGCTGTTTATTTGAACTCCTTGCCCCCCGGTGCGAACCGCTTGACTGTATGTTGGTGGATGGGGGAGGTGTCACCGTAGAACTTTCCTTTATTGTATCCTGGACTTTCACCCTGGGTGGGGGAGCGTGTAATAGCACGCAGGTTGCACGCAGCCAGCCACCACTAGCGAGCGGATTTCAATCAAGACAAGCGGACGTTTTCAATGAGACCTCCAGCACTTGCTTTTTTCCAGAAGGGTATCCTCCCACCAATTAACATAGAACCTGACAGGGGTCCCTTAAAAAAAAGGCAACAGGAAAATTGTTTCCAGGACCCTCCTGTCAGGTTCCATGTTAACTGGTAAGGGGGGGGATTTTGCCTGCCTCGCTCGCTCACAGGCTTCCGAGGAGGTGTTCTCTGAGGTGGTTGTCGCGGAGAAGGAGGATGTTTGGGAGGCCCTGGCCATGCGCATTGTGACCTTGGACTGGGCCGGGTTTGGCCGGGTTTGGCCGGGTTTGGCCGGGTTTGGCCTTGTGGGGGTGCTCAATCAGGGCCGTCGGAGTTGATTTTCCTGCTCAGACCTTTCAAGGCAGGCGGCTGGACCAAGCGAGAACGGGTCACGACTAACCTTTTCAGGTTCTTTTGCTTCAGTTTCGCGATTTGTCGAAAACGTGCCAGGGCGTACCCTGGGTGGGCGCCAATGCGAGCAACGAGTACCAGGCCCAGGTCAATCTGGGCGTGGCTGGGCCCGTTGAGCTGCTCGGACCAGAGGGTGAGCGAGTCGGTGAGTTTTTTTCTTCATATTTTTCCCCTCATGATTGGGGCAGTGCCCGGCAAGGCGCAAGGTGAAGCGTGTCAGCAGAGTTTCCTCAGTAGCTCACGTAGGTTACGGTGCCTCCGGAATGAGGAACAAACTGCAGGCGCCCCTTTGTTTCCGTTTCCCAGTAGAGGACCGGAGGGTATCTTTGGGGTTGTTACTCAGGGGGAAACATAGACTTGTGGAGTTCTTTGGTGGCCGCACTCACTGCAGGCTCCTGGTGAGCACGCTTGGCTTTGGCTATGTCCTCATCAATGACCAGGAGGTCTCACAGGCGCATGGGTAGAGAGCAGCTAACACCCAGTAAGTTTTCTGCACCCGTATGTGCAGAGAGCCACCTCTTGTCAACGTGACTTACTCATGACTGAGCGACAGGAGGCAGCAGGTGACAATGCCGCCCAAGCTTGAAGTCATCATTTCCGGCTGAATGATTGGGCTTTGGCATGCTCCATGTTTTGACGCAGAAGCGGTGAGGATGAATCATGCTCTCCATTTTTTCGTGTGGCATGCAAGCGTATAAAGCCAGGAGAGCTGGGACGTTTCTTTTTATGTGTTCATGAGGGCTCCTTATGAGATTGTTGTTTTGCTGCTCGCACAGTACCTTTGGTTGCCAATGTTGATGAATTTCCCTTTGATAGGGTGGTGCTCAAAACAAACATGTAAGGAAACATGTTGATTGCAAGGGAACCACTACAACTATGCCGTTCAAGGCACATGCACTGCGCAGTTGGTTTGAACCTCACCTTTCGCAATGTCCTTGGCCATGCGCTGTGCAAAGCACCAGGACGTCCTCTCGTACTCGGGCTGGACGCGGACCGACAAGCGGGTGCTTTACCGGACTTACGACGTGACCAAGTTGCTCAACGCCTCCGGCGGCGGGGACATCTTCGTCGGGCTGGGCTGTGGATACAGGCACACTGGATCAAGGGACGGGTTGGTCCGCGCAGTTGTGTGTGTGTGTGTGCGTTTTTGCGCGCGTGCGTGTGGGGTTGCTTCCTGCGTGGATCCTGTGAGCATACTGTTGCGTCTTACTGTAGCTAGTGGCGGGCGGTGATTGGAACAAGGACGGCGGCTAGCTGGAGCAGGGCTAAGTAGTCCTGCGATTTGTCATCATTTTCAAGCACAAGAGCGTAAGGCGGAGCGAAATCCTTCGCGTGTCGCGCGAGCAACTCGCTTTTGTGAAGCCCATGATTAGCTTTGCACGGAGGTAACGGTTGTTGCCTATGGAAAGGTCTGCCAAGCGAATCGGGTTGTTAACGGCGAACATCCATTTAAGGATGTTTCTCCCAGTATGGCTGTTTTGAGTCGGTGACGCCTCAGGCTGAAGCAAACTGGCTCAGGTGTGACCCGCATGGCCGCTTTCCTGTCTACAAGGATGGGGCAGACCCACAGGATGTCACGCCCAAGATCTTCCGGATGCAGCTGCGGGCGGGAGGGACGCCCAGCCTGCATCCAGTCATACTGCGTTTTAGCCACAAAAAAGAAGACATCGGGCCCTGCCAGCACCAAGGCGCACGGTGTTCCACAGCGGCAGCGGGGGCTGGCGTGGCCGGCAGGGCCCTGTAGTGGAGGACTCGGTATACGACGGCGAGGTGTACGTGCCTGCCGCTGCAGGCCAAGAGGGGGTCACTCAGCCCTGTGGTGCCTTTTCCAGGCTACTGGTCCCTGTGGTTGAAGTGTAACTCACTGGGGAGTGGGGAGGGCTGGTTGGCAGCAGATTTGTTTCCAGGCTCGAAAGATGAGGGAGTTTTCACTCCCCAGAAGAAAGTTGACTACGCAGCATCCAGGCGCGTGGTCTGCAGCGAGCACAGTGCCGGGCCCCAGGGGTGCCATGGTGCCGGCCACCTTCCCAGGTGTGCAGGCCGGAAATGGGTCCGGTTTCGGACGTTCGGTCAACGATGTGATTCGTATATACAATACGTACATCAGCACTTTTTAAGAAATGCACAGTACAGTGTGTGCTTGTGCATTTGTGTGTGTGTGTGTGTGTGTGTGTGTGCCTGTTCATTCGTATGCAGGACATAGAGGATCCAGTAGCGAACCTGTTGATTTGGGGATGCATCGTTCCAGGAATTTCAAACATGCTTGGCGAAATCTGGAGACTGCACACTCACCATCGAGCCTGGCAGGTGACCCGGGTGGACCGCGCGTTGAAGATCACGGAGCCGGCACGGGGGCTCAGTGGACGTTGGATTGCTGGTAGATGTCTCTAGATGGTGGAGATGCGGTGTCCCTCGGTCTGAAGCAAGCTTACCACTTTGGTTTCCTTCATTTTTGGATTTATAGGTGGAGGTTTCCCTGTCACCGCCTCAAACAACGACAGACCTATTGTTCCAAGGCCAAAGTGACGAATGGGGGGGACACAAATTCCAACGAATCATTCACCAAGACTTCCAGAATAGTTTCACTTGGGGAGAGGGGAAGGTGTCGACGTCTTGGGACCGAGAGGCCCCCTAAGTCGGGGTCCATTTTGTGGGATTTGAAAGGAGCCCTTGATGCCAAGGCGGGCCGGGGCCTTATTCTGGGCGCAAAGCGAAAGTGGCCCTGGAGCTGCCAAAGTCGTTAGATCAACCAATGCTCGAGATCCGATCGCAGGAGCTTTTGGTTCTTAGCTGGGACGTTTAGAGCATTCCATGTTCCAGACAGTTGGTGCTTGTTACATTTTTCTGTGGGAAGTTTTGTTTGTGCATGTATTCCGTCCACACAGCTGCCCCCGCGCCACCAGGGCCCGCGCCCGATCCGCTCGGGCTTCAGGCGGCGGGCGTCTTCGTGGTGGACTTTGGCTCCAACGTGGCGGGGGTCTGCCAGCTGTCGGTGCCCCAGGCAGCCACGGTGACGATGAAGCACGGCGCCCCGGCGGTTTCAAGTCGTGACTTTTTGGGCTCTCGAAATGGGAGATATTTGAAAATATCCCAAAATATTTTTAGAATTCCTCGTGGCTTCACTGTAAGAAGTCCAAAAGGGGGGGGGAAGACCTCCTATGATTAGCAGAATTCTGAACCTCAACGCAGCTTCAGGCGGCTTAAGGGTTGTTTGCCCTGAATAATTTGTCCTCATCTCCAACCTTATTCTTTGGGACCCAGTCCAGGTCTTCGCACCCCACTGCAAACCTGACCCCTAGGGGCTTTTTTGGTCCTAGTCTTTGGCACCAACGCGTACGAAGGTACCCGCTACAAAGTCATGTGGCACCAAATGAAGCGGCCCCCAAATGAAGCTCAGCGTGTTTTCTTGTTTTCGTTTGGTTCGAGTCTTTGAGGTTATTGCCAGCTTCCCTTCCTGAGGCCAAACAAAAGGAAGCAACATTTGCGGGGTCAACGTTCTCCATGTTCTTTTTTAAGACCTTTTCAAACAACATAACACAATCAGCCAAGGGTACCCCTCACAAAGTCACGCGGCGACTAATTACCCCTGAAGCTAATGGTTTCGGTCGCTTCCTAAAAATGGACCGCAAAACGAAAGCAATTCAACAGTAGCATTGCCGCTAGAAGTAGCATTGCCAGAAAACACCGCCACCAAGTAAAACCAATGATATGGGCCACTTCCCGGACTGCAAAGACAAAAGCAATTCAGAAGTAGAATTGTCCCTTTCAAAGTGATATTGTCAACAACACACTTTCTTGGGTGACTTCGGGAAATGGATCCTGCCAGAAAAGCGATTGAACGGAGCATTGCCTGTTATAAAGCAATATTGCCAAACTTCCGACAGTCTAGCCCGCAACAAACAACAACTTAGCAGTTTTAAAGTAGTGTTGCCTGACTTCCTGGAACCTGACAGTAGTACAAAACAATTCACAGGTAGTAGTGCTAGACTTCCTGGACCCTAACTCCGAAATTGGTTACTTCGAATACTATGGGGCCGAGTGTTGAACACAACCCGCAACATAGCCACATACACACAGTGTCTCAAAAACAAACCGAAGGGACCCAGCGTAAGGTTTGGGTTGGGACCACCTGCAACACACCTGTATGGGGGCTTCTAGGATAGCTCAGATGAGGCAGAATTCCCGCTCAGGGGAGGTGCTCCAGCACGCGCACATGCCCGATGTCAAGGTGGACCCGTCCCGCGTGTTCTTCGGCAACCTCAGGCGGCTCCTTGAGTCGAGGGTTCTCGGTTCTCATGCGTCGGTGGCCCAAACAGGGGTTGAGGCTTCAGCGCCTGAATGGTTTGGCTTTTGATGTTTGGTCAGCCGGTACCGGTCCCTGCTGCCAGGGAAGGCTTGAATGTCCAGCTAGGTTGTGATGCCGCCAAATGTTGAGGTGTTTAGGATTGTAGATCAGTGGGTCATCGCTACCCTTGCCTTAGCTCTGAAACTTCCCAATCACTTCCCGCTGTTAGGCGGTGGCCCGCGCTCCCTCAGCGTTCTTGGCCCAACTGGACAAAGAGTCACCCATAATACTGGAGGTTCCTTCCCCTGGACATATTCATTTTGGATTGGAATCGCGATTGTTGTTGCTATTGTTATATGCAAGAAATTGTTCTTCAAGCGCAAACACCCATGCTTGTATTGTTTGAAGTGTTCACCCAGATTCTGCCTGCCAGGTCTGCGCAGGCCAATGACACGCTGGTGCTCAGTGGGCCAGTCAAAAACTGGAGGCCCAGGTTCACCTATCACGGGTTCCGCTACGTGGAGGTCTACGGCTACCCAGGCGCCTTACATGGATCAGTTCTGTATTTTCTAGAATGGTGAGGTCACCATGATGTAGGTCCCTACTCTGGGATTCCTTGCTTCAGGTTTTGGATTTCTAGTAGCATTTGCAAATGAAGAATGCGAGAGGCAGTTTGTAAACAGGGTTCATGTTGATTTCCCACTTGGCCCTTCTGGCTTCTGTGTGTGTAGCATTCTCATGGGTTTCCCAAGGGCCAGCAGCAAGAGCAAGTTTTCGAAGGTGGCCCGATGCCTAAAGGGATGGCGCTCGGGTGGGCAGGGCAGCTTTCGAAGACGAAAGGGCACCTTGTGAAGCACCACCGGCGGGCAACCAAGGCATTTCTTGCTCCTGTGTTGCCCTGTGAGTTTGTACGTGTGCGCCAGGTCCAGTGCTATCCAAACAAGGAATCACAGGCTAACACAACGGCTTGCCAGGTGGACACTCAGCAGCCTGCATCTATGAACCCAACCTGTTCCCTGGTATGAACCTGGGCTTATGATCCAGCAGTCCCGCCTGTTTCAACATTCCAGCCGTTGCCTGGTATTGACAGAGCGCCTGCTACCTTATGTCCCGAGGGACGTTGACGGCAGATAGCATCCAGCGGCTCGTGTTGAACACGGCCCTGCCGGAGAAGGCCAATGCCACCTTCTCGGACGAAGTGCTTCAGGTGCCTCGGTTGATGGCGGCCCAAAGCGAACTGATTTGGTTTTGGGTCTCTCAGACCCAGGGGCCCACATTTGCTCAGGGTCAACCTTTTCTTGATGGGTATTTCGCGAAAGTTGCCTGGAACCTGGCAAGGATGACTCTGCCCCTGAACCGCCGGTCGCCGGATCGACTCGAGGCGATTCACCTCGGCGTCAAGGGGGTTCAGAGGTCCAACCTCATGCAGGTGGGAGGGCGGCATAGTCTACCTGCTCGGCACCAGAGGGTTGGTTGGAACACATGGTGCAGAAATTTGCATTCATGATCATGTGCTGGGGAAGATCCCTGCTGTGGGTTGTGCATGGTTGCATCACCGTGGTAGCAGCGGAAATGAAAAGAGGCGGCTTGGGAATTTATTCAGCTTTGGTGCAAAAACACAAAATCGTTTGTGTACCAGCTTCTCCTTGCACTGTTGACACACCACAGACCCGGTGCCCCGTATGGTTTTCCGAGCACCTTGCCAGACGGCAGTTGAATCTGGGACCCTGGGTGTGGTAGATGGGATCATGTTCCCGAGGCGCTCGTAAGATCTTCGAAAGACCACATGTCCAAGTGCTCCATGGGTTTGCGGAAGTTGTGCACACTTGGGCTTGAACCAGGTTCAAGAAAGCTGTTGAAGCAAATCAAAGCAGTTGCTCCACTCAGAACCTCCAGTCGGTTTGCTTCCCATGCGTCAGGTGCCGACAGACTGCCCCCAGCGGGACGAGCGCCTGGGGTGGATGGGGGACGCTGCGCTGAGCGCGGAGACCTTTCTGACGCACTGGGGCTACAAGGACATGGCGGCCTGGCAGCCAAAGCAATCCAGTGCGGTGGCAAGACCAACGCCGCATGTCTACTAGTATGGGTCTATGAAAAGCGTTTATGCATGCATGCGTAGTTTTGCCTTGTCCATGCATGCATGCGCTGTAAACGCTGCTAAGCTTGTGTATCACGGCAATTGGTTGAGGGTGTCTATGTTCAGCGGAGGTTGTTGTAGAGTCCGATGTGGGTTAGGTTTCTACCCTCTAAATGCATCCGACGCAATCGCACGCTGCTCGGCTCATTTTGTTGCGCTGGTGGGCTGTGGTTGGCAAAGCTGCGGCAGTCCTATTTACGCACGCTATATGTTGTCATAATTCCCTATCAGGCCATTTGGGCAAGTTGGGAATCATGTTTGCTGCAGGCAGCAGCATTTTTGGACTCCATGTCCGACGAGCTGGGAGATGATGGATCCCTTCCAGCCTCTTGACAACATTGACCAAAGGCTTCAGAACGTGGGAAGTAAGCTGCTGCTTGCGATCGTTTGTGGTTTCGTTTATTTCAATGCATTGGAAGCCTGGGTGCCAAACGGCCCCTGTGAAGTGTTTGCCAAAAGCATGACATACCGCGACAGGGCGGGCTCGAGAGTTAAAATAACGGCTACGCCGCTCTCGTACGTGGTTGGACCCCGTGGACTTCGTGAGCTACGGGAGGTGAGTCCTTAGCCAACTCTTGTTGTTGGTGGTGTGAGCCGGAGGTGGCTTCGCCTGGGGAGGTGCTTTGAAGCCATACCGGTTCGGAGGTCAACATGGGCCGGGCTGACAACGATGCGCCCGTGTTCAACGGAAAGCAGAGGGACTACAAGGAGTTCCGCAAGCGGCGCGAGCCGCAGCAAGGAAACCCCTACAACATCATCAAGATGCTGACGCGCCGAGCTTGGGATCTTGTGGAGGACCTCAACATCGAGAGCCTGGCGGAGACGAATGGCTTTGACCTGGTCTGCTGGGTTCCGATATAATCCTTTGACGGAGCTGCTGGATGACTTCGAGAATTTCAGAGTACGCGGCCGACTTCGCGAGGACCCTGAGAAGTGAAGACAAACCACAACGTGGAGCTGCTGGAGAGGATCTGCGCCTGGTGGTTCATCCGCCGCAGTGGGGTGACCAAGGAGCAGAGACAGATGGTTCTCAGGGCCTTCTACCCCGTGGTCGCCATGATCGGTGTTCAACGAAAGTCCAAGGGCGGCGAGAAGGGCAAGAAAGGCGGGCAAGCAGTTGTCGAGGACACCGACGTCACCGAATTCATCGAGTGCCAAGGCATGTGGATATGCCGCTGCGGGAAGGCAGCTACGCCGCGTAGCATCCAAGCGGTGGTTCGATGCGGAAACGACAGGATGATGCAGACGACGTCAACATGGTGGAAGAGACCGACATGGAGAAGACGGAGATCTCCAGTGGCCGAACGGTGGCGCCGCGCCGTTCCTTGGGTCGAGGTACCACGTCAAGAAGTGTGTCAAGCACCTCCTGCACCAGGGTGTGAACAGCCAGAACCCGGCTTGTTGCGCGCGGCAGCTTGGCTAGCCTTGGCTGACAGCCTCACTTCCCCCCCGGCTTGAGCAACCTTGATGGGCCTTCCCCGGACTTGAGCGTCTCGCTGCGTGCCCATCTTCTCTTCACGTGCCGGCCCGTAGCAGCCGTGTGCGCGCGAGAACGCTGCCCTCCGAAAACAAGCGTGCGTGTGAGGGAGCTGGCCCTTGTTTCACCGCAAACAGGTGCGCGAGAAACAAGCTGCCCGGATCTTGGTTGGCAGACCCATGCTGGAGAAGCCTCAGGTCGCGCTGCGCTTCGGAAAGAAAGCCATGAAGTGGCCCAACCGCGACTCGGAGACCCTGAAGACCGGAAAGCGTGGAGAGCATCTTCTCACACGCGTTGCTGAACGCAGAGGTGGAAGAGATCCTCACCCCCGAGAATGGAAAAGACACGCGGAGAACGAGGATGTGAACATGGCAAGGTTGAGCGGGAAGGAGAAGATAATATTGGAGATCGAGGCGAATGCCAGGAAGATGAGATTCCTGATGCCAGCGCGGAGAGCAACAAGGACATGCCGAAGGCCCCGGACACCGACGCGGCAAGGGTGAAGGACACCACGGCTACGCGCGTGTGAATTTGAGTGGAAAGACGAGGAAGCTAACAGCCTGTTGAAGAAGATGGTGAGAGACGCTGATGGCGCCGTTGCAAAGAGGAGTCGCAGTTTGCGAGAGGCCAAGATATGCGAGAACGGAAGGCCGGTGAGAAAGGTCTGGGAACTGCTCGTTGGAGAAGGCCGGACGAGCAGGAGACGGCCATGCCACAAGAGAAACATTCCCTCACCGCTCAATCAGAACAATCTGGACGCAACGGTAGAGAGAGAGAGAGAGATAGAAATAGATAGACAGACATAGGTGTCCTTTTCAGGTTAGTTTGCTTGAGCATCGATGGCGCTGGTTTAGATTGGTTCCATTTACCAGGGCCATCTAGTTTTAACTTGGCCACCTATAGAGACAGATCCCCTCACCCGAGCCGATGCAACTTAGGACGTGGTGCCCTTCCAGCGCTTCGGCGGCCGCCCTGCGGACTTCTCCTGGAGCGCCGCCTACTTGGACCCCTGGCGCGGCGCTGGAAAGCCTCGGGTTTCCCAGACCTCCAGTGGTGTGTGTTGTTTGTTCTTTGGGGGCGGCTTTGCGGTGTTTGTTGGGCTGGGTTTTCCGTCAAAATCAACCAGCCAAAGAAGGTGTGTTCTGTTCCCAGCGGGAAAACATGATGAATTACGTGGCATTTAGTGAACCTTGGTTGACCTATGCACTTCGGTTTTGCGGTTTGAACATCACCTTTTGGGCAATTGGCAGTGGTTTAAGCGTCGGCTGCTAAGCCGTGCTGATCAGATTCGCAAAGCGCGCCTTTCCTTTCTTGTGGGGAATGCATCGCCGCCTGGCAAGCGCTGGCTGTTCGGAAGGACTACTGGCGAATCCTTCTGCGAGGCTTCCCATTGTCCTTGGCTAGGCGCTTGTAAGATCATGGCCCCCTAAGGTCAACCCTTTCTGTTTCTCTGGCTCAGTGGGTTCCTTTCCTGCTGGGCGGGGCGGGGGGTAGTTCAGCTTGGGAAATGTGGGTTGGTCCCAATTGGGAATCGGCGTATCACTGCACTTGTGCCTTGGAAGCTGTTGTGTCAGAGGCTAGTGGCTAGAGGCTAGCCTGTTAGTCCGAGCATCTCAGGAGAACCTTTGGGGCATTTGGAAGGTCGAGACTTGGACGCACTTGGTGGCGCGCGGCCATTTGCACAGGAGGTTTCATCGTTTGTGAAACCAGCTGACCTGGAACCTAGTTGCAGGGGACTCTGAACAGGTTCCAACAAGCAGGTTTCAACCTGCACTGTGTGGCGGCTCATCGTTCCCCTTTTGTTGGAACCCATTCTCAGTTCCGCCTCCGGCAGCGCTTCTGCGCTTCTGGCGGCTTCCTCTCAAAGTGCGGGCCCAGGAGGGCGACTTAGCGCCGGCCAAGAACCACTGGACCGGGGTGAAGTCACACCTCGGCTTCCTGCAGAAGCAGTATCAGTCCTCGCGCCTCAGTGCAATGGGTGCGAGCGATCAGAGCTGAAGGAGTTGGGTCTGTTGGTTTGGCGCCCTTGCGCTGGATACTGGATACGCTTTGTGCGGTTTCAATTAGTTTCCCTTTAATGCTTATTATCTCCAACCGCAATTTGCCGCTACACCTTCTTAATGGCATACTGCCACTGTTGGGCTTTTCCTTTGCGGCATCGGATTTTCGGTCAGGTGGCCCGTGTTGGAATGTCTCTTGGACTCAAGGGCAAAAGCATTCATGGGGGGCGCTGACAGGTCAACGCAATCGTTGTCACACGTTTTCCTGGATTTGTGCCCCTTGTGGTGATGCCCTTTGGTCTGAGGGGTGGCATGACTTCCTTGCCGCAGTCCTATGGCGACTGGTGCCCGCCACCCAGGAGTGTCAAGGGAGACAGCCCCTGCTTGGTAAGGTGCCCCTTTGTGCCAAGGAGCAGTCATGGCCATGTGAGCCCGAGCAACCGGGACCCACTCGTCATGAATGGCCTACGTCTGTTTGGTGGAATGGTGGCGGCACTTGGCGGCATGTTTGCCTGAGAGCCTAATGCCCTATGATTTGCAGTTTTTTTGAACGGAAGCCAGAAGGGGACACGAGGGCACACAAGGGACTTGTTTTCTCCATTTGTCCGGACCCTTTCCATGGGCTTAACGAAAGCGGGCATGAGCCTCGCCTGATTGAGAATGTTTGTTGGGACGACGCGCCTGTATCAAGATGCCGCTCCTCGAAGCCGGAGGCTTTTGAGTGCTTTAGTTCCAAGGTTTGTTTTTTGTTGGCCTCCTGTTTCACAGGGGCCGAGGGCCATAGAATTCCCGACGCACTTGCGCGCCGCATGCGAATAGCTTGGCGACTTAGAGGCAGAACCAAGTCTCAACGTGCGGCCCAGCAATCGATGCTCCTGGCCACGTCCCTACCTTGCAGGACCCCTGGCAAGGGCGACAAAGAGACACCGCCAAAGGCACGGGAGTGGGGGGTATTAGTTCGCGTTGGATTTGTGTCATAAGCAGGGGCCCCATTTAAGGGTCGCGGTCACGGTGTTTCCGCTCAAGATTGAAATGACACCTGAATTGTCACCCCCACAAAACTGGATTGAACGGTACGTGGAAGGTTGGGCTTTTGGATGTACCAATCTGAAAGGAATACAGTTCCGCTGTGTTCTGCCCAACCGCCAGCCCACTGTGGATGCACAAGCTTGACATTACTTTTCCTCCAGGCGGACCCGACTCAATTCAGAAAATTTCGGAAAGCTCTCAGACGGAGCACTTGTTTGGTGCCTTGCGGAAGCTTGGGGAGGGGTTGCGAACACCCGGGTGGATTCCAGGGCTTCACCTCCGCCGCGGCGCTGCTGCGGAGCGTGGCCCAGGGAGCGGAGCTGGCGGAGGCCCAAGGTGCCATTGGCGTCAGTTTGGGGCGGGGGGGGTGGCTGATTTTTTTTTACTTGCTCAGCTGGGTTTCGGAAGGGGAGGGGGGCTGTCAACAGGGCGCCCTGTTCAACGCCGCCTTGTGCCCAGGGCTTCCCAACCGGCCCCTCGAATTTTGACAGCCGGGCAGATTGCATTCTAAGCTCCAAATCCCTTCCCTTGATTCCCGCGCACGCCCGAGTTTGTACGTGTGAATTGTGAGATCTTGGCGCTGCCCCCAAACATGTTCATGTTTAGACTACGCTGGACAACAATCCATCAATCCATGGTAGATCTATTCTTGGAATGCCAAAACTGGTCCTGACACAGGTGGCAAAGGGAGCACTGGGTCGGGGGGTTTCGCTTTTTTTATCGGCCAGGGCAGGCGGAGGCAAAGACCTGGCGCGCCTGGCACCAGAAGATGCTGCAGGAGTTCCATGCAGGACAGGGATTTTGACCAATTCCTGGACTGTGCACTTCTTAGGATCTGGGCCTGGGGGGTAAACTGAGCTCACCAATGAAAGTCTTTTACTCGGGGGGTTTCTTCTTACCAGTTTGGGAACTAGGTGGCAGTTTGCCCAGAGAGATCAACCTGTCAGGAATCTGGACTTAGCACTTTCTGGTTGGGCTCTGTTCAAATCAATCCTTCCATCCTTGTCCCAGATGGCCGGGTCAAATTACTCACTCACACATACACACACAACAACAGACGCCGGACTACACGCATTGGTGCTTCTTCAAGATTAGTCCACTCAGGAAGTGATCAAGGGACAGGTGCGTCGCAGCTTTCTGCCTTTCCTAGATTCAAGACAATTTTGGCGGACAAAGATGTTGAGGCTGGCTTTGGTGGTTTGTGGGGCCCTTGCTGGCTGGGCACAAATCGTCTTGACGTCCCGTGAGCTGGTTGGTGCATTGCTTCCTTTTGTGCTTCTTCTCGGAAAGGTCATAGCCTAGCGGCTTGGAAATCCGTGGGTTGAATGTCAGCCTGCCCATGGATCACCCCCTCCAAAGTGCAATCATGAGAAGCGTGGTGTGGCAGATTGTGGCAGGCTATTTCCATGACAGCAACAAGACCTATGCCAATGGCGTCATGGCCACATATGTGCTGGCTCTGGCCACTGGTGCCGTTCCGGATGACCAGAAGCCGGCGGTTGTCAAGAATTTGCTCAAGCAGCTGGGCCAGCTGGGTGTTCACGGTTGGTACGTTTAGGCGTCCAGGAGCTCTCGTGTGTCCTGAGATCACTGGAGTTCCAGGTCGCGGGGAGCTTGTTTGGGCGAGCGCAGTCTTCGCTTGACATGCCAAGGTACATCGCGGACCACAACAACACGTGGACTGGCGGCATTATAACAACCAGATACCTCTTCGATGTGCTGCATGACAATGGCGCAGCAGACCTGGCACTGTCCATGCTGACTAGGAAGGACTGTGCAGCCCGAAATTGGTCAGACACATGTTTGTGGGATCACGCTTCGTTCAAGACTAGCTTGCTGCTTGGTGGTAAAAGTTGGGCGTGCTGCAGGACTACCCGTCATTCGGATACATGCGCCTCGGTGGCTCGTGGATTGGCGCGGCAGGTGCGCTCGGCGATGTCTCAAGGTTTGGGGGAGTTCTGGCTCCCTGTTGTGATGCCCTTGTTTGGGGTTTGCCAATGCGCTCGTGGTGCGTAAGGTACTTCAACGAGTTCGAGCCGGCAAAGGAGTGCCTCTCGCCCTGGTGAGCACAAAGCTTGAAGTGCTAGTCACGCTTGCGGTGTGAAGTAGCGTCTTCTGAGTTGTTGAGACCAGCGTGCTTTGACATCTCTTAGTGGTGGCCGCAACCATAATTGCTGAAATGCAAGCTTCAGCATGCTAGTTAGACAGTTAGCATGCGGCTTCGTTCCCTACGCGAGACAGACTCGGGGTGATGACCAGCTCTCGTCTTTTGGTTGTTCAAAACCAATCGCCAGATGGTAGTGGTTTCCCTTGTGGTAGTGGTGTTACAGATTCGGATGAGGGTCCCTCCCAGTTTGAAGAAACTCGGCTTGCCGATCGCCTCGAGGCATGTGGGAGCTCCCGGATGCACCGTTCCAGGGCACAGGCATGAACTCCAGAGCCCACCACATGTTCTCCTCCGTGGGCCACTACTTGATTTCCCGCTTGGCAGGCGCGTCTCTTCACCGCTTTTGCGCTCACACGGTGCGTTTTGCGCGGGCGTGGCGCGTTGCCGGCTGAGTAGCGCACCAGAGATAGTTTTGCAGCCACGCGCATTGGTGAGGTTGGCCCGACTTTGTGTCTCTGTCTCAAGACGTGTCTTATCTGTGGTTGTGTGTATGTGTGAGCAGGCCTCATCCACTATTGCCAGGATTTAAGTTGTCCTTCGGTTACTTAATCATGCCCGGCCTTGCTGGGCCATGCCTGCTCGGAGGCATCACCCTCGAGAAGCAGCGAGCGAAGCTGGTGGTTGGTGCGCTGGAGCACTCGCCGCCTGCCGGGCGGGCGGGCGGGCTGTTTGCTTGGAAAAAGACTTTGTTTGGGACACTTTCCTGGTCGCGGCAAGTTGCTTCGAACATATCACCCATCTGGGGGGCAGTATGTTTGCGGCCAACTCGTGTCTTTCCCAGCATAAAAAGCATTTCAGGGCCTGGGCGGGTTGCCTCGCAGTTCTCGAGGAGATAGAGACTACTTTGGGAAGGGGGGCGTCGGGATAGTGGCTAGCTTGTTCAAAAGCCGGATTAGATTATGCAGCTTGTGGATTGCAGACTGTTGGTTGCGTGGTGTTGCATGGATTTTCGATGCGGCAGCATGAGCTTTTGACCCACGATTTGCAGCATGGATAACGGAAGAATCAAATCGACTACGGATCGTGATTATGTAGGCCCTGGGGATTCCGAATAGGCGTCTCAGGGGCGATGGAAACTGTTCCTCAGCATTTGTTGTTGGGAAAGTCGGTGGCTCCCCACGAAGATAGGCTCACCAAGATAGAAGCTCTCGGACCTGCTCGCGCTCCCAACTCGGACATGTCAGATACAACTTTTCTGGTTTTTGAATGATTGATTCTCGGGAGCGCGTTCGTGCAAGTCAAAGTTTGTGAAACAACCGTCTGCGCCCGCACGGAGATAGACACTTTTGCAGTTGGCTTCAAACAACGTTCGCAGTGCATGTTTGACAGCGCGCGACGTGTCTATCTTTCCAAGGGTGGTTGTATTCTCGACAACTCCACGTGTGCATCCTTGATTTGAACAGTACCCTTCAACCTGACATGCCCTCTATTGCCAACCAGGGTGAAGCTTTATGCGGCATGGCTTTGCTTGAGCGGGATGGGTCTGCGGGCACCAGCCGCCAGTGCGAGCCCGTTCCATTTTTCAGGAGGACCCCTGGTGCCTGACCCCGGGGATCAAAGGCATACCTGCTGACCCAATGGGCTTAAAGGTCAAATGCACTCCCCCGCCGTCAAATCCTATTTTTGTTGACCCCGCCCCGCACAGCCAGCTGTGCCGGGTGAGGTTCTCGAGCGTGGGCTCGGACTTCGGAGATCTGCAGCTGGCCTGGTCCCGAACTGATCGCCTGCAGGTCCAGGCCGCTCGATGTTGGGGGGGAGTTGTCCCTGTCTGGGCTGGTTTGAACTTTAACGCTTACGCTGTCCGTCAAAATTAGGTGTCCCCAAAATGGTTGTCTTTTGCTTGGTCCTCCTTTGCAACCAGCCCAAGAAAAAGGCTCCCCCAGAAAGCCGGATCGGCTGAAACTCAGAATTGTCTTTTGGGGGCATCAGCTGCGGGGCGTAAGGGCCTGCCTTGAGGTGGTCAAGAATGGAATCCTGAATTGGCCGCTTCTCCGTTGGAGCCGGAGCGCTTGTTCTGCAGGCGCATGTGCCTGTGGGCCTGGTGGCTGACCTGTACGTGCCGAGCCGCGATGGCGAGTTGAGGCTTTCGCGTGGTGCGGGCGGTGGGAATCAGCGTGGCTCTTTGGTTTGGCTATGTCCCTTGCAGTAGTTTTATTGCCTTCCTGCAGGTATCCCTTCATTTGGTGACTGCTTGCTGGACTAGGTAGTGGCCCTTTTACCCTTTTTTGGGGGAGGGTTCCCCTACTACACTAGACTATAAAAAAAGTTAGTACCAACTAACTCTAACCTTTCTACGTGGCTTTTCAGCGTTGCTTGAAAGATCTTCTGGCATCAGAGTTTCAAAACCCCTATTGCCGTTTTTTTTGTTTTGGCAGGTGCCATTGGACGATGCAATGCTCGGGATTGGTTTGAACCCCGAGGCCAACTTGAATAAAAACTGACGGAGCGCGGAAAATCCCGCCCTTGTGTGAGGGCGGATCTTCTGTCAAGTTGCAGGACAAATGCACAGTGCATGACAGTCGTGCGTGTCGATGGGGGGAGGTGGGGCCATTCG